>SJYT01055384.1:225850-297262 GCA_006410635.1 Cephalophus harveyi | reverse complement strand
CTTGTTGTAAAACTGAAATATATTTGAAAAAAAAAAAAAAAAAAGAAGTCATGTTTTACTCATGCAAGGATCCTCTGGGCACACTGAGAAAAAACTGGCCTGGCGTCTTATTCCTTTGTGAATCTGCTAGCTTTGAACAGGAAAGCATGCTCTGATCAATCCAATCAAAATGTTTATTCAACACCTCCGCCCAGGATGACAGAAGAGGTTATAAAGATGACTTCATTGAGGTCCCTCTAGTAAACGCAATTAACTTCTAATGAGCAAGACAGCCACACTTCAGGGCAGCTGGTGACAAAAGTCATTGCTGGAGAATAAACCTAGGATTGAGCTGATGAAAAGTGCACTGGAGTGAGCGTCAGAATTCCTCAGCTGTTTTCACATCCCTTCTATGAATGAGCAGTGGTGAGACCCAAAACAATTCTTCTCTCTGAGTCCTCACCTATAAATTGTAAGGCTGATGACCTGACTCCTCAGGCCCTCACCTCATCTGAATTGATGATTCTGAACCTGATCAGCATGTCATGTTGGATAGCAGAGTATGTAGCATTCCCCCATGCTATGCACAAGCTCCTTCTCTCCTGTGGCTAAAAAGAGAACAGTTTTGCTTTGTGATTGAAGCAGGAGGAAGATGAGCCCCTGCTGGGTGAGCAATTGGGGGGTCATTCCCTGTGGACAGAAACTCCAAAATATCATGTCCAAATTCCAAATTTCATGTCCTAATAGTAGGACAGTCAAGAGAGGAGGCTGGGCCCTGCCCAGATAAGAGATAATAGACCACAAACCGGGCTGCCCTGGTGGCTCAGTGTAAAGAATCTGCCTGCTAATGCAAGAGACACAGGTTCCATCCCTGAGCTGGGAAGATTCCCTGGAGAAGGAAACGGCAGCCCACTCCAGGATTCTTGCCTGGGAAATCCCATGGACAGAGGAACCTGGTGGGCTACAGCCCATGGGGTTGCAAAGAGTCAGGCATGACTTAGCACCTAAACAACAACAATAGAACCACATACTTCTCATTCTCAAAGTCAAGGAGACCTTCCTGACTAGAAAACTTCTTGAAGGTCCAGAGGGGAGTGATGCTAAGCTACCCATAGGCCTCTTTCTTGGAATACATCTTGGCTGAGAGATGTGTGAGTGCGTAGGGGACGATCCTGAGATATATCAAATACAGACTCAGAACTAGGCAAGTCAAAATGATTGGTCAAAGCAAACTAAGAAGAAATGCCCCATATAAGTAATTCAAACTACCACAAGGGTGTCTGTCCACACGTGCTGTACTCTTTTTTCCTTCTAGTAAACACTTTACTTGTCTCACTACTTTCCTTCTTCGCGGGAGTTCTTTTCTGCAAGGCTGAAGGGCCAGGGCCTTGTCAGTGACCACTGGTCTAGTGCCCAGGATTTAGCTGCCACTGCTGTGATCTGACCTCAGTCTCGGACCAGGAATTTAAATCCTGCTTCAAGCTACTGCTGGCCAAGGCCACCCAAGATCAGGATAAGAGAGTGACAGTCATAAGGTCCCATAAGGAAGGGGAAGATCTTGAGGCGCCTGAGTTGACTCCAGCGTTAGTTGCAGGCAGGACAGGAAGGTAATAAAGACTTTCAGAGGATGCTGTTGTCACAAAGCATCACGAACTGGGTGGATTAAACAACAGAAGTTTATCTGAAGGCTTGATGCCTGAGGTCAAGGTGTGTTGGGGCCATGAAAGTGACAGTGAAAGTGAAAGTGAAGTCACTCAGTGTCCAACTCTTTGCGACCCCATGGACTGTAGCCTATCAGGTTGCTCCGTCCACGGGATTTCCCAGGCAAGAGTGCTGGAGTGGATTGCCATTTCCTTCTCCAGGGTGCTGGGGCCATGTTCTCTCTGAAGTCACTAGAGAAGGATCTGTTCCAGGCCTTTCTCCAAGCTTCTGATGATTGCTTGGTTGTGGCAGCCATGCTCGGTCTTCACATGGAGTTCTCCCTACATTCAGATGTCCTTTTTATAAAGATGACAGTCATGCTGGATTAGGGGCCCTGCCTACTCTAGCAGGGGTTTCCTACATGGCTCAGTGGTAAAAGAACCCACCTGCTAGTGCAGATTGCAGGAAACCTGGTTTTGATCCCTGGGTTGGGAAGATCCCCTGGAGGAGGGCATGGCAACCCACTCCAGCATTCTTGCCTGAAAAATCCCATGGAGAGAGGAGCCTGGCGGGCTACAGTCCGTGAGGTCGCAAAGAGTTGGACACCACGGGGGGACTGAGTGCGGGCGTGAGCGCTGCACTAGTGATGACTCAGCTAATTGCATCTGCAAGGACCTCATTTCCAAATAAGGTCACATGTTGACGTGCTGGGAGTTAGGACTTCACCGCGTGGATTTTGAGGGGTGCCCGGTTCAATCCATCACGGTGGGGATGCACTAACAGGAGCAGCTAAACAGCTCCAATGACTCAAAAAGACTCGAAGAAAGACCACAAATGATGGTGTTTGCAAACCTACAATTTATTAACAGCAACAACATCAAAGTGGAGATAGCATCACAGCCAGAGGCTGCTCACGGCAGGGGTCTGGAGAAATCAGATCCCAGCTCCCATTGTCTCCCTCTGTCAGGGGCCACGGCAAGATGTGCTCTCCCTCAAATCAGGAACCACCGACGTGTGCATCTGGGTCCTGGATGGAGCCTCTTTCTGGGTTTCTCATACCCACCGTGGGGTGCGTGCATACTCAGTCGTGTCCAACTCTTTGCGACCACATGGACTATAGCCTGCCAGGTTGCTCTGTCCATGGAATTTTCCAGGCAAGAATACTGGACTGGGTTGCCATTTCCCTCTCTAATATCTGCTGACACTCAGGCAGAGCCTCTCTCCACAGCCTCACCTAGTGGCAGCGCCTCCAGGGTCTCCCCGAGACCAGCTGCAAACCATCAGTCTCATTGCTGCTGCTGCTAAGTCGCTTCAGTCATGCCCGACTGTGTAATTCCATAGATGGCAGCCCACCAGACTCCCCCGTCCCTGGGATTCTCCAGGCAAGAACACGGGAGTGGGTTGCCATTTCCTTCTCCAATGCATGAAAGTGAAAAGTGAAAGTGAAATCGCTTAGTCGTGTCAAACTCTTAGTGACCCCATGGACTGCAGCCTACCAGGGTCCTCCGTCCAAGGGATTTTGCAGGCAAGAGTACTGGAGTGGGTTACCATTTCCTTCTCCAGGGGATCTTCCCGACCCAGGGATCGAACCCGGGTCTCCCGCATGGGAGGTGGACGCTTTAACCTCTGGGCCGAAGCCTCTAAATCTTATATTTATGTGCATTCTTTTCAGGTCTTTTGTAGCTCCAGCCACTGGAGTTTCTCCTTCATTCCCTCCTGTTGCTTTCCTGAGTTACTGCCCAGGCATTTTGGGTCCAAGATGCCCCTGGAGCCTGATGTGTGGGGCGGAAGGCTTCATGCCTGACCCCGTGGCCTGTGCTGGCAGTCCCAGTGTCCTGGGGGCAGGGGTGCAGATGGTGAAGCCCATAGATGGGTGAGCCCAGTGGCCTGAGGGAATGCCCATGGCTTATTGCCCATGGACAGTTGGCTTCAGGGTGGCTGTTCAGAGCTAGGGGTGCAGAGAACCTGGGCAGCCCCCAGGTTCCAGGCACAAAGGATGAACTGGAGTCCTGGACCTGGGGGCTAATGGTCTGTGCAGGAGGTGTCAGGCTAAGGGGCCCTGCAGGCTCCACTGGGCAGTGAGAGCCCCTGACCCCAGGTCTGGGGGAACCACAGGGGTCCGGCTGGTTTCCACAGCCATTTCTTCCCCACGAGATAGAGCAGAAACCAGAACTGAGAGTGGAACACGCAGAGGGAAGGGGCAGGGGGCAAGGCAGAGCAAGACTGGCTGATGCTGAGCACCCATAGGGTCCTGCTTATTTCCGGTCCACCAGGGACAGGGCGCCCCAGAGCTGGGGGCCTGGCTGCATGTGCAGACATGAGGAGCCAAGAGAGAGGGCACAGAGGAGGAAACCAGGCAGGTCCTAGAGTCAGCAAAGAAAGCCCTGCTGAGACAGGACAGGGCAGACTGAGGCCTCAGGGATGTTTCCTGTCGGGGCTGAGAGCAGCGCTAGAGACGTAGGGAGGAGACCCCATTCCCAGTGGAGAGGGGCTGCTGGCCTTCCTGGCTTCCCAGCTCTGACACTCACATCCTTTCAGCCTCTACTTCATGGTGCTCTTAGCCCCGCCCTTGTCTACGAAGGCTTCCCTGGTGGCTCGGACAGTAAAGAATCTGTCTGCAGTGCAGGAGACCCAGGTTCGATTACTGGGTTGGGAAGATACTTTGGAGAAGAAAAAGGCAAATCCACTCCAGTATTCTTGCCTGGGAAATCCCATGGACAGAGGAGCCTAGGCTGGCTACAGTCCATGGGGTCCCAAAGAGTGACACGACTGAGTGACTAACACTTTTACGCTTTAGCCAAGTTGTCTCCCCCTGGTTCCACCCCAACCTGGACAGACACACACCACACCGTTTATGAATTTTAATTGTATAGGAAGATCAAAGTAACACAAGGGACACTAAGAAGGGACTGGAAAAAATAGATTCCGGTGGCCCCTGTGCAATTCTGCGTTTTGTTCCATTTGTTAAGTGGTGTGAACGATTGCTCAGAGAGTGTTTCTGTGGATGGTGACACACGGGAGTCTCAGGTTAGCAGCTTGCTGGTGGGTAGTAACCATTATTTATGTGTTATATGTCTGCTTCATAGTTTGAGGGGTCTCTTAAGTAACCCATATGCTCATTTGCCTGTTTTATGTGACTGCAGAGCAACATTTTATAATTTTAAATGATTGTGGAGGCTGGGGTTTTGGAATCTTTACATTTGGAGGCCTTTTTTGTTGTGTGTGTGATGCTGTTGAGGCTGAGACCTTACTCGGCTAAGGAGGTGCTGGAAAGGCTCTGAATCAGGGTTGAGTCCCAGCTCCATCCCCAGTGGTCATGTGACCCTGAGCAAAGCGTTTCTCTGAGCCTCATTTCTTCATCCATGCAATGAAGAGAGCACAGAGCCTGCCTTCCAGGACTAAATGCAGTAGAGTATGTGATATGGGAAAGTCTTTTGCAAAGTTCTACACAAGTGCTGAGTATTACCCTATAGTTACTATTCCACATAACATTGTTTTCATGGGAAAGTACAGTCTGCCTTTTAACAATTGGATTTACAGCGTAGTTTCCAGGAATGCATTTGTCTCTAAAGCAGTCTTGGGCCAAAAGCAACACAACTTGACCCCGAGATAAAATGCACTGCAGCAAAAGGCAGGAACTGGCCCAGCAGGTTTTCAAAGAAGAGAAAGAAAACTGCCCCCAGCTATGATGCTCATCTCGCCCATCTGCCAAGAAGTCCTGGTATTGGATTTCTCCAGTGAAACAGAAAAAACAGGATGTACATGTGTCTGTTTATTTCTTTATTTATATGAAAGAATTGGCTTACACAATCGTGGAGGTTTGGCAAGTCCAAAATGTTCAGGGTGGGTCAGCGGGCTGGAGACCTGCAGCCGAGCTGATGATGTAGTTTGAGTCCATAGGTAGTTGGCTGGCAGAATTCCCTCTTCAAAGGCGAGGGTGGTCTTTTTCTATGAATGTCTTCAACTGTGGGATGAAACCCACCCACACTATGGAGGGCAATCTGCTTTCCTCAGAGTCTATTGATTTACATGTGAGTGTCATCTAACTATCCCCTTACCCCCAAGGGGAGGGGTGGGGGTACTCACTTCTCACCTCAAGCTTTGATTAGTGTCCTCTGCACTTTGGGGTGCTTGGTGGACAGGCCACAGCCTCTCACTTGAGAAATCTAAAGTGTATGAGGGAGGCAGTAAAGACCAGATGCTTTGAGGTTGGAGCAGAGGAGAGGTGGCTTCACTGGGGTCTACCCACTCTCCTGTAGTTTGTTAACGAGAAGGACATGAGATCCGCTGGAGCCTCAAGGGCAGGAGAGCTGCATGGACGCCTCCAAACCTGCCAAGGGGAGAGCCTATAGGAGAAGCAGGTGGAGAATCTTCTGTAGATAGAGGCCGGGACAGCTCCAGAAGCCCAGGAGCTGAGGAAGGAGCAAGTGATGGCCAGGTGAGGCATGTGTTGGCTGTCACCAGGAGCCCCAGAACTCTAGATCCTTGAACTCTGGACGACCCTTGAGAGTGTTCTCGAAGGTCTCCCGGGAATGTTTCTTTCAGCCTTTAATCAAGTTGGCTCCCCCTGGTTCCACCCCAACCTGGACATGAGATCCGTAGAACACACCACACCGTTTATGAATTTTAATTCTGTAGGAAGATCAGAGTAACACAAAGCGCACTAAGCAGGGACTGGAAACAAATAGCTTCAGGTGCCCCCGTGCAGTTCTGCGTTTTGTCCCATTTGAGCGGTGTGAACGGTAGCTCAGAGATGGCTCAGAGATGGTGCCCCCCATATCAAGTGAGAATTCTCCTGCCTCTTTCTCCTCCCGCTTCCCTCTTCTTGGACCTGGAGAGGTCAGGAACCAGGGTTGGCAATGTGGGGGAGGAGGGGCAAAAGCACCAAGGAGGGAAGGAGAGAAGAAGCCAGGCTTGCTCTCCACTGGATAGCTCGATGGTGGCACTAGGGAGCGTGGCTTTGATCCCCCTGCCACCTGCCACCTGATCACAGTGGTGAACTGTATTTCCCCAGTGGGCTGGTACTGGGTTTGGTCATGTGACTTGCCAATGGAATGTTAGTAGATGTCATGTGAGTAAAGGCTCGCCATGCACTTGCAATGAAGACTTTCCTCTTGCATTTCTGTTCTCATCAGGAGAACATGGCCCAGATAGAATGTGCTCTCCTAAAGAGTGAAAGACGTGGAAGAGTCCCAAAGAGCACTTGCAGCCTGGAGCAAGCCCTACCGAGGTCAGCAAACTGCCCTTTACTTATGAGCTAGAAACAGATGCCTATTTCTGAGTGTCCCTGAGCTTTGGGGTGGTTTATAATGTGGCATCATTATGACAATACTTGATAAATGGGGTCACCAAATAAAGCTGAGAACCATGATGATTACACTAAGGCAGACATGACTTATTGACTGCAGGACATTTTTTATTGACTAGAACTGTCTAGATTTCATTCTAGGACAGGGGAAGGACATGGCTGACTGAATAAACTTAAAGAAACATTAATAGATAATGATGAAGTCACTTTCTGATTATACCCATGAGCCCTGCTTGTTTAACTTAGCAGTTACATGTACTTCCATAAACAGTATATAATAATGCTATATAGGTTTAAAAACGTGTACAAATAGCATCGTGTATTCTGCAAGTTGCCCTTTCCACTTGCGGTTGTGCTTTTGAGACTTATCCAGCCTTTAATGAAGGGGGCTGAGATTGGTTCAGTCCGGCTGCTGTCCCGTCTTTGACCTGTCTGTCTGGTCCAATCCTCATTCGTGTCTGTAGCCTTTCTCCTCTGAACATAACTTTTCTCTGTGGTCACCATCTGTGTATTCTTTAAATCTTCACCGGTACCTGGCCCCTGAAGGAAAAGGAAAGAGAAGGGAAGTAACGTTTATTAGGCCTCTCCTGCATACAGGGCGCTGAGCTGGGTTCTTTATGTATACTCTCTCATTTAATGCTCACAGTACCCCTTTGGGGTAGCTGTTATCATTCCTCTTTTAAGGATGAGAAGCCTGCGGCTTGGAGAGATGAATCATTTACCTGAAACCACATGAGCAGAAGGTTTGTCTGTCTGCAGAGCCGGTGCTGCTGACAAGGGCCCCGCATCTGTGCTCGTTAGCAGAACACCCGCCCTTCAGTCCCACGTCATCGTCCTTCGAGTCCCCTCTGCAGTCCCTGGATCACGTGCAGAGGGTGGGACCTACCTGCCTCCTCAGGTGGGAAGGCCCACCCGCATTGAGACCGCAGTCCCCGGGGAACAAGCCTTACCCTCTTTCTTCCCAGTACTGCATGGCATGTTTGTATCTGGGATTAGCGACTCACATAGAAGTGTCACCAAGGGAAGAGGCTGCCGTCTCACGCGGGAGCCGGCAGGTCCCGTGGTGCGGGCAGAAGCTTTTGAGGGCCCTGGGGGAGTGAATGACGGGCAAGGCAGGGGAGGAGGTGGGGGACAGAGCAGGAACACAGCTGCTCCTGGTGGCTCCGAGTCCCGTTCAGAGCCTAAATTAGCCGTGTTCTTTTCCAGATCCTCTGTGGGCTCGCTGCAGCCTGCCTCAGCTCCTAGGTGTGGTTTCGTCCCTTTTCTCCGTTTCCAGTCCTCCCGCTTAGGCTCTTTTGTTGCAGTTAGCTTGCTGAGAAGCTGGATGGGGTGGCCTAAATGTGGCCTGAAAGATGGTGGTGCGGGGTGCTCAGGTTTCTCTCTTGTCTCTTCCTGTCCCTAGGAAGTTTCACCACTAGAGATTCTTTTACTAGAATGCAACTTGGGGCTTCCCAGCTGGCAGAGTTGGTAAAGAATCTGCCTGCCAGCGCAGGAGGTGTAAGAGAAGTGAGTTCGATCCCTGGGTCGGGAAGATCCTCTGGAGGAGGAAATGGCAACCCACTCCAGTATTCTTGCCTGGGAAATCCCCTGGACAGAGGAGCCTGGCGGGCTACAGTCCATGGGGTCACAAAGAGGCGTACACGACTGAACACGCGAACGCAAAGAATACAACTTGAAGTAAAGTCTTATCAGTATAATTGATCAGATTTCCCCTTCAAGACAGCATCTCTGAAAAACACACAGACAATTCTCATATGATTTACTGCTATGTAGAGTGACGCTACCCACTCCAGTGTTCTTGCCTGGAGAATCCCAGGGACGGGGGAGCCTGGTGGGCTGCCGTCTATGGGGTCGCACAGAGTCGGACACGACTGAAGTGACTTAGCAGCAGCAGCAGAGTGATGCTTGCCTCCTGTCTATCTTATCCTCTCTCCCCGCTTAAATAGCTGCACTAATGGAAGAGGGGTGCATCAGGGCTCTGAGTTGAGAAAGGTCAAGGAGGGGCCTCACCAGACGGAGGCAGCAGAAAGGGCAAGTTGGCCATGGGCACAGGTGTGCTCTCAGTCAGCTGTACTGTGGCCTCCGAGCTGGAAAGCCCAAGTCTGAGCTTTAGCCCTTTCACAGACTGGATGCAGAAACTGGAGAGAGTTGCTTCTTCCTGGGCCTCAGTTTCCTCTCAAGGAAAACAAAGGTTGAAGAGGATGAGCCCTGAGATGCCCTCTCAGGCAGTGAGTCTGCGTTTTCTCTGCAGATTCTGTACTGCGGGGGAGTCTTCAGTCTCCAGTTTTGCTGACTCAGCACTGCGGCTCTCTCTGCTGCCAACTAACCTGTGCCCCACAACTGATCTTAAAAACAAGGGAAAACAGCAAGCCACTGTTTTTCTTATTAACTCTGCAAACAGCAGAGGTCGTCTAGGAGGGGACTGCTGACGGGTTATTAGATGGAGCTGGGCTTTGCTCCAAAGTGCAGGGTGATGGGTGCACTCTGGGGGCAGCCCTGGTGCACCCTGGCATCTACATGGCACGAACGATGGGCTTGCAACCATCTGGTTTTCCCTTTGCCTGTTAGTCATTCTCTAGACCCTCTACATGTCTTGTCTGACTGGGGGCCTTAACAGTTGCCAGGCAGTGTAGACACACTTCCCATCTCTTTGCCCTGAGATTTCTTTGGCATCTTTTCCAAAATATCTTGTTCTTCTTTCAGTGGTGTGTGTTGCCTTTATACCTTTAATTATTTTGTGTATGTCTTGCCTGGAAAATCCCATGGATGGAGGAGCCTGGTAGGCTGCAGTCCATGAGGTTTGAGGCCTGGCGTGCTGCGATTCATGGGGTCGCAAAGAGTCGGACACGACTGAGCGACTGAACTGAACTGAACTGAGATCCCCAGTAATTTTAAATCCCTTTGTGAGTCACAGCCCCAGTACCTAGAATTCTCAGCTGAGACTTCTCTACTTGATTCTAATAAAGTAGAAAAGAACAGATAAGTTTCCTTGAGGTCTCCCTGTGCTAGTGAGTGAATTTTTATAATCCATCTCTTTACTGAGGTTGCATCTCTTTGAGAGTTCTGGCTTTATGCAGGGATCTTGGTTCCCTTGTACCAGGTAAGTGTCATTTCTGATGCTTGAATAGAGGGTGGTCCTGGTTACTAAGATGAGCGGTGCAGACTTAACTGGGGCAGATTAACTGGGAGCAACAGCAATGTCTTCACAAACCACGGATTTTGGTTCCCATTTGATATCTGGCACTGGAGAATCCGCCCTTACTTTTTCTTAGGAGATCAGCTATACTTAAAATCCCTGGAAAAGGAAATGGCAACCCACTCCAGTTTTCTTGCCTGGAGCATCCCATAGACTGTAGCCTGTCAGGCTCCTCTGTCCACGGGGTCACAAGAGTTGGACACCACTTAGCGACTATACCACCACCATACTTAAAATACTTTTTTGGTTATATTTTCCCAGAATTTCTAGAAAAGTTGAGGATAGGTTAATCCCCATCTCACTGGAATCTGAATCTCCTAGGCCCGGCTGTTTACTTAATAGGAGTTATGCTTCTTGAGAAAGAGAGAGGGAAGAGAAGGCCAGATTGGTTGTGTTACCAGGTAAGTGTCATTTCTGATGCTTGAATAGAGGGTGGTCCTGGTTACTAAGATGAGCGGTGCAGACTTAACTGGGGCAGATTAACTGGGAGCAACAGCAATGTCTTCACAAACCACGGATTTTGGTTCCCATTTGATATCTGGCACTGGAGAATCCGCCCTTACTTTTTCTTAGGAGATCAGCTATACTTAAAATCCCTGGAAAAGGAAATGGCAACCCACTCCAGTTTTCTTGCCTGGAGCATCCCATAGACTGTAGCCTGTCAGGCTCCTCTGTCCACGGGGTCACAAGAGTTGGACACCACTTAGCGACTATACCACCACCATACTTAAAATACTTTTTTGGTTATATTTTCCCAGAATTTCTAGAAAAGTTGAGGATAGGTTAATCCCCATCTCACTGGAATCTGAATCTCCTAGGCCCGGCTGTTTACTTAATAGGAGTTATGCTTCTTGAGAAAGAGAGAGGGAAGAGAAGGCCAGATTGGTTGTGTTAATGTGTCAGTAGCCTTTAGGGCTCAGACAGTAAAGCGTCTGTCTACAGTGCGGGAGACCCGGATTCAATCCCTTGGTCGGGAAGATTCTCTGGAGAAGGAAATGGCAGTCCACTCCAGCACTCTTGCCTGGCAAATCCCATGGACAGAGGAGCCTGCTACGCTACAGTCCGTGGGGTCGAAAAGAGTCGGACACGACTGAGCGACTTCACTTATTTACTAAATGGTATCTGCTCCAGGGATCTTTTCTTTAATTTAGTTAAAAGAAATTTGAAAACTGATGTGTTTTTTTAGGACATTTTGGCATTCCCTTATGAACAATTTCAAAATAAGTTGAAATAATTGCAAAAGATATAACTTCCAGTGTATCTGAAATATGTTCATTAAAAATTGTTACATCGCTTTTTAAAATGGTAGAGATTTGATATCTACAATCATTTGTTCAAAATACACATACAGTTTTTTTTTTTTTGGCTGTACAACATGGTCTGTGGGATCATGGATTGAACCTGGGCCCTTGGCAGTGAGAACACAGAGTCTTAACCACTGGACCACTGTAGGGAATTCCTCTACAAATTCTTTTCTAAGTGTTTGAAACTTTGTATCATTTTCTCTTTGAGCTCTTTTTTCTGTGCCACTTTAAAATGATTTTATGATTGAATGCTTTGCCTTTATAAGTATTTTGGATAGTCTTATATTTCTTAGCAACACAAAGCAGCATAAAGTTAAATTTTATTTCTTGTGATCTTAAATCCTTAAGTGTTGAACATTTTTCTGTATTGAGTTATTTTTTGCAATTATTATGAATAAGCTATGGATCGAAAGAATATAAATACATTACAAAATTTGATAAATAGTTAAATATTTAAAAAATGGAAATATTTCAGGAGGTGGATGGGACTGGCCAAGTCTCCCTGGGCAAATATTGCTATTTCTTGAATGAGACAGGAGTCAGTATATTTCATTTCTTTTATTTTTATCATATGAGAACTGAACAACTTCATTCACACAAATAAGGATTTTCATGCTACCTGTTACTCAGTTCTTTAATTTTCTTTAAACTTTTTAAGCCCAAATTACATGATCACATGGTGATTCAGCAGCAAAAATTATTTTTCGCAACCTATTACTTAGTTTGATTAGCTTCTCTGATTTTTGAGCAAGGAAAGAATTGAAAAAAATCATGATTGACAGAAACTGAAGGCAGTCAATTTCTTCTTTCTGGCTGTGCTGGGTCTCCGTTACTGCCCTCGGGCCCTCTCTAGTTGCTGCAAGCGGAGGCCCCCCTCTGGTTGCCGCGCGCAGGCTTCTCATTGCGGTGGCTTCTCTTGTGGAGCACGGGCTCTAGGCGCTCAGGCTTCAGTAGTTGTGGGCTGCGGGCTTAGCTGCACTGTGACACGTGGAATCTTCCCGAACCAGGGATCAAACCTATGTCCCAACCAACTTTATGTTGCTTTGTGTTGCTGAGGAGTATAAGACGATTTAAAGTACTTTAAAAGGCAAAGTATTAGATCATAAAATTATTTTAAAGTGTTACAGAGAAATGAGTTCAAAGAGAAAATGGTAAGTTTCAATGTTTAAAAGGAAGTAGTAGAGGCATTTCCCGGCAGCCCAGTGGTTAGGACTCTGAGCTCTCACGGTCGAGGGCCCACGTTCAGTCTCTGGTCTGGAGACTGACCAGACAGCTGCGCTGGCTGGTGGACTCATAGCCTCTAGAGCGCCAGGGAAGTTCCAGTCACCACACAGTCCAGTGTTTCAGCCTTGCTGCTTGGTCTGGCACCCTGGGGAATTTCATACCTGGCATCGAGCAGCACACTGACGGTTTGGGTGGGTAGGAAGCGTGCCTTCCTTTCATCAAGTGGGAGAAGGGCAACCGAGCGGAGACCCCCACAGCAGGTGTTTTCAGGTGGATCGGCTGTGGAGGCAGGCTTCTTGGAGGCTGAGGATCTGGAATGGAAAACCACTCCCCTTGAGATTTCTAGGCCTGAACAACCCCTGGAGAGTTTTCCAGACCCTCAATTTGTTTTCTTCACGGAAGAAGAGGGCTTTGTAGCTTGATTATAAGCTCTATGAATGGGAACTACATCTGGAACTACCACGTATTCACGTGGTGCTCAGCAAGTTCAAGGTGGATGGTAATTAGCCATCATTTCTCGTGTGTTTACTGGCATATTAGCAACTCAGTCAATCTGCACAGAACTCCACGAGAGGTTTCTTGGTAATTTCATCTCACAGGTGAGGCGCTAAAGACTCGAGGGGGAAACAACATGCTAAGGACGCCTGATGGCGAATAGTAGGCTGGGGCCTGAGCCCCGTGAGTCTGCCTAATGTCAAAGAAGCAGTGTGAGACCTCGGGGTGGCCTGACTCCCCTTCTTTTCTCTCCATTCAGGGAGAAAAGAGAAGAGATTGCTTCTTGGATAATTAAAAATAATAGAATGGTAGTGTTGCAAATGACTTTTTAATGAGCAACCTGCTATGGAGTGACTTAGTTGGCTTTTCTCAGTTCTTATGCCTCTTGTGTGAAACAGGGATGTGACGATGCTGGCAATGATGAGGATAAGGATGATGGTAAGGATAAGGATGGGTGGTGATGATGACGGTGGCAATAGTACCTACTGCATAAGGGAACAGTTATCTGATAGCCACTACCTGCCATTGCTGGACACTTAACTCGTTATTCAGTTTAGGCAAACATCTGTTGTCCATCTCCTCATCTACAAAATGCTCTCCTTATAGTAAGCCTTCAGCTATTTGATGTTTAAATACCTCTTCCCTTTGTTGTCTCTTCTCCAAGATAAATCTCATGAATTCTTTGTCTAAATGGAATTTATAATGTTAAGACTTTCTTATTTTCCTGGTCACTCCCCTCTGGATGTATTCTCATTTGTCAAAATGACTTTAAAAATATGGTACCCAGATTTTATCGCCATATTCCAGATGTGGTTTGACCAAGGCAGAGTGCTGTGAAATTGCTCTTTCCCCGGATCTTTAGGTGTCATCGAAACACTTAATGCTTTTCCCTGAGTGTCCTCACTGTTGACGCGATAAACTTCTATTAAGTCACCGTTCACAGATTATGATGCAAATCTGCTGCAAACCCCACTTTCCAACCCATCCTACAATTTGGCAGCAGACAGCAGGTAACCTTCAACACTGGACTTTACATTTACCTAGGTGAAATTTCGCCTTGTGAACCACAGTCCCTATTGTAGTTTTTGTCAAAGTGGTTTTGAGTCCTGATTCTGTTCCTTAAGGAGGAGAGCACAGCAATGATAGTGGAAGGTGAACAGGGTGGTTTAGGAGAAAGAGCAGTGAATGAATGGTGTTGCAGACATCCAAGCCAATTAAGTCATCGTTATTTTAAGTTCTTTTTGGTTGATAGCAATCCCTTCTATCATTTACAGAGAGGTGAAGGATATGCCTCCCCAGACCCCTACTACACAAATTTTGTAAGTTCTGTGATGTCCCAGCTCCCTGTCCCTTGGGCTTTCTTCTGTGCTCTTTATATACTTGGGATGGATGGATGAAGCAACGCTTGAGCAGAGCATTCAGCTAACTGTCTAGCTGGGACCAGGTGCCAGACCTCCGCAAGCACTGATGGAATCCCAAGGCCTGGGAGCTACTCTGAAAGGCATGGGCTACCGGGCTCGGTGGATTCTTCTCCTCNTTATATACTTGGGATGGATGGATGAAGCAACGCTTGAGCAGAGCATTCAGCTAACTGTCTAGCTGGGACCAGGTGCCAGACCTCCGCAAGCACTGATGGAATCCCAAGGCCTGGGAGCTACTCTGAAAGGCATGGGCTACCAGGCTCGGTGGATTCTTCTCCTCCACTCACACATGGGTGACAATGCCTGTGACGTCTTTTAGCCAATCCATGCATCTTGAACAGCAGCATTCAGTTTAGCAACAAAAATATTTTCCGACATTCATTCTACTAATTAACCAAAATGATTAGTGTGGATCTGAGATTAAGTTGGCTGGAATGCTTGTCAGTAATTGTTGGGTGTGGGATGTTCATGAGTGTATTTCAAATGCTAACTGCCTGACTGTTTGATCCCATCACGTGCACACGTGCTCAGTGGCTTCAGTTGCGTCTGACTCTTTGTGACCCTATGGACCAGCCAGGCTCCTCTGTCCTTGGGATTTTCCAGACAAAAATACTGGAGTGGGTTGCCATGTCTTCCTCCAAGGATCTTCCCAACCCAGGGATCGAACCTGTGTCTCCTGCATCTCCTGCATTACAGGAGGATTTTTTTTACTGCTGAGCCACTGGGGAAGCCTGTGTATCTCCATTAAGGAACTTCAAATGTTAAATAACCTCCCCTGGGCTATCCATGGATGACTGTACTATTTCTTACTGTGGGGGGTAATTTTATGTGTCAGCTGGACTGGGCCATAGGGTGTCCAGATTGTTGGTTGAACGTTACATCTGACTGTATCCATGCATGCTCAGTCACGTCCAACTCTTTGTGACGCTATGAACTATAGCCCCCCCGCCCCCCCCCCACACACACACATCCCAGGCTCCTCTCTTCATGGGATTCTTCAGGCAAGAATACTGGAGTGGGTTGCCATCATCTAGATGTGTATAAGAGACAGCACACATCCCAGGCTCCTCTCTTCATGGGATTCTTCAGGCAAGAATACTGGAGTGGGTTGCCATGCCCTTCTCAGGGCATCTTCTTGACTCAGGGATCAAACCTGTGTCTCTTACATCTCCTGCATGGGCAGGTGGATTCTTTACCACTAGCACCACCTGGGAAGGATATTTCTGGATGAGATTAATATCTGGAATAGTACTGAGTAAAGCAGATTGCCCTCTTTAAGGTGGGTGGGCCTCATCCAATCTGCTGAAGATCTCAGTGGAACAAAAAGGCTAAGAGGGAACTTCTGTCTATTTGAACTGAAACATTGATTTTTTTTTTCCTGCCTTCAGATTGGAACTGAAAAGTGGGCTCCTCTTGGGTTTTGAGGTGGCTGGCTTTTGACTGGAACTTACACTATGGGACCTGCTGGATATCCAGTTTGCCTGCAGATCTTGGGGCTTCCTAGCCTCCATAATTGCGTGGGCCTACTCCATGTGATGAATCTCTTTCTACCCCTTTCTCTATGTATGTATATATCTCCCATAGGTTCTGGTTCTCTGGAGAACCCTCAGGAATGTATGTGTTACCAGCTACACAGAAGTATTGTGAAGTAAGTGATAGCAAGATAGCAGACTGGGAGATGGGTGGTGGGTTTTCTTCCCATCTATTGCTGCTAACTGGTTCGGCATGCCATAGTGGCCCTGTGAGTATCACCGTGGCCACACAGAGGGGTCCCCTCTGGGTGCCCAGCCATTTGTTACACAGCGAGAGTGGTGCCCATCCCACAATGTCACAGGGTGCAGGTTAAGAGCTAGACTTCTCTGGGAGCGAGGGTGGAAAAAGGGGGCATACAAAGCGCGGTCCACACCATCCTCCCATCATCCCTGCAAAGAGCCATGGCCGGGTGGGCTCTGCTGCGTGTGCAGTGTGTTTTGCATTCCGACGGCCAGGGTCTGTCTTATTTCAGAGGCAAGGGTGAGCGTGATCCAATGGCAGGCAAGGGAGCCCTTACTGCCTGACACAGGGGTTCCAGGTTTCCTGCTCCAGCTGTTACTGGGAGTTTTCTGGGAGCGCCAGTTGCTTAGCCCCTGGAGACCTGGGGCCCCTGGGGAGTGGCAGCTCCCCTGCCGGGGGGCGGGGGGGAGCAGGGAGGATATCCACTATTCCCATGAGAAGTGGGCTGGGGGGCAGCACCTTGTGGGGGGAGGGGCACTTCCAGCTGGCTTGGTGCCCAGGAAACCCAGAGTGGGGTCTTGGGGTCACGGTATTGTGACTGGGATGGCTCTGCGCCTTCCTGGGCTCAGTCTTCTCATCCTTAGGGATGATGAGATTGTTTTTTGGTGTCTTTCAGGCTCTTCACTCTAAATGGGGACAGAGGCCTACTTACTCTAGGGGACAGAGACTCAATACAGAAGTGTGCGCATGTCATGTCCTACTCTTTGTGACCCTGTGGACTGTAGCCCACCAGGCTCCTCTGTCCAGGGGATTCCCCCGGCAGAATACTGGAGTGGGTTGCCATTTCCTCCTCCAGGGGATCTTCCCGACCCAGGGATCAAACCTGTGTCTCTTGCTTCTCTTGTATTGGCAGGTGGATTCTTTACTGCTGTGCCACCTAGGAAACCCGGACACAGAAATGGTGTGTGTCAAATATATAAACTCCCCCGATTCAAAATATTGAATAATTTTCCTTTAAATAGCAGGTAAATTTTAATATTTTGCTAGTAATGATGCTCAGTGATTAGAAGGTAGAAAGAAATTTAAAGAAATGCTCAAAAAAAAAAAAAAAAAACCCGATAAAGGCTTCACATTGCTGAGTGACTCAGAGCATTTGTAGAACAATGATGTTTCCGTCATTTTCTCGTGCTCATTAAAAAAGGCATGTGGAGATTTGGGGTCCATAGAGTTCTGTCTTTTCTCCGTACAAGCATCGCGTTTGTTTTACTTCTCCGTGCAACTGATTTTGGAGACAGATGGCCCTTTTCAAAAGTGTAGATCTTCTTGACTTCAGAACAGTGATACATTCAATCTTCTCATTTTCATGACCAAATGGGGGCACAGGATCGTGGAAACACGTTGCCCGCTGGCTCGTATTGGCGGTGCTGGGGGAGAAGCGGGAGGCTGTGGTGGGTGGGATATGGATGTAATGTATCGACCTGGTTAACGTGCAGTTGAATAATTATGATGGCATCATTTTTTTGTACTCGGTCAAAATTGCACGCAGAGCAGTCTGACGGTGCCCATTGGTCTGGACCACTTTTCTTTATCAAAGCCACGGCGTTTGTCTCTTTTCCCTCGAGACTCATTTCAGAGGCAGATAACTTATTTCTAAGGTACAGATGTGCCCCTTTTCACAATCCCTCAGAAATCTCTCCTCAACTTTTCCTTCCCCGCATCTGGCAGAGTGTCCTGAGTATTACAGGCAGTCAATAAATATCTGGTGTGGCTGATGATGACGGGGAGAGAAATTGAGGAAGCTTTTCATGGGTTTATAATGGTAATGCTGTGCAATAGATTGGTGTGAGGGGTTGCTGGAAACATCCGATGATGACTGCTACAGCCCCATCTCCCTCGGTGAGCCTTTGATTGAACGGCGATAAAGGTATCATTTTGCTGCATTAGGAGGAAAAGGTATATGGAGATTTGATGTGCATGGTGTTTCATAACTTTCCCTTTCATCTGAGGCTGAATCATTTCTGAAATGGAGACCCAAATTTTAAGCCACGGAACATTTCAAGTTAAACATCCTTGAGAAAGCTCACTTCAAGGGTTTTTTTTTTTTCTTCCTGCCCCAAATGGGGAGTAAGAATATAGAAGAAACCTGTTACCTTTTGATAATGGCACTTCTGAGTCAGAGCGTGGGGAGGGGCGGCTGCGGAAGGCTGCCTGACATCGCTGGCTTGTTTTTGTTTTTGATGCATTTAAGGGCTGGAACCCAGACAGTGGAACCTGCAGAGGGCGATGGTAGGGGAAAGCTGGAAGGTGATTTTGGGAAACGAGGATAAAGGGAAATCCTGCAGAGGGACATTTCTTGAAGCCCCATCATAAGGCACACACTGTTCCAAGACATAAGAATCCAAGAATGCTTATGGTCTCTGTTCTCAAGGAGCTCCTGGTGACGTGAGCGACATGGATCATGAAGCAAATGCTTCCACAGTGACACAGAACGGAGTGCCGGACGGTGTGAAAGTGCAGAGGACGGGAACCTCATGCAGTTCAGGGGGTCAGAGAAGCTTCCCGGGGGAGGCATATTTGCATTGCTGCTGCTGCTAAGTCGCTTCAGTCGTGCCCGACTCTGTACATAGATGGCAGCCTATCAGGCTCCTCCGTCCATGGGATTTTCCAGGCAAGAGTACTGGAGGGGGTTGCCATTGCCTTCTCCAATATTTGCATTGAGTCAATAACATGCTATGAGTTAGTCAGGCAAAGGCAGTGTGGGGCAAAGTACGCTGGAGGGGGTGTTCCAGCAAAAGAAGCACATGTGAGGGCTATAGCAAGAGAAGTCGTGGCAAGGTGATTTGGGATCCAGGGAGAGGAGAGGTCCTGAAGAAGAGATGTCTGAGGAGGAAGTTAGACGCAGAAGTGAAATGACAGAAGCAGGAAAGGACAGCCTGCTCAGCACCTCCTTTCCACTGCAGTTTAATGCCAGGCTGGCCCTCCGTCCTCACACCCCACATTCTTTTCTTTGGCTGCACAGCCTGCAGGATCTTAGTTCCCCAACCAGGGACTGAACCCTTACCCCTTTGCACAGGAAGTGTGGCATCTTAACCGCGGGACCACCAAGGAATTTCCATCACATCCCACATCCAGTCAGATACCAAGTCCTGTTGGACTTACCCGCAGGATGCTTCTAGGACCCACCATCACCACCCCTCTTCACATTCACCTCCAACTTCATCCTCTCTGGCCAAGACCCTGCCAGACCCCACCAGTCAGTTCAGTTCAGTTCAGTCGCTCAGTCGTGTCCGACTCTTTGTGACCCCATGAATCGCAGCACGCCAGGCCTCCCTGTCCATCACCATCTCCCGGAGTTCACTCAGACTCACGTCCATCGAGTCACTGATGCCATCCAGCCATCTCATCCTCGGTCGTCCCCTTCTCCTCCTGCCCCCAATCGCTCCCAGCATCAGAGTCTTTTCCAGTGAGTCAACTCTTCGCACGAGGTGGCCAGAGTACTGGAGTTTGTTTAGCATCATTCGTTCCAAAGAACACCCAGGGCTGATCTCCTTTAGAATGGACTGGTTGGATCTCCTTGCAGTCCAAGGGACTCTCAAGAGTCTTCTCCAACACCACAGTTCAAAAGCAATAGAGTGACCATAAATGACAACAGCTGAAACACCCGAGAAGGTCATTTCTCTTTCACCGGGGACTGCCGTGTCAGCACAGCAGCTCCGTGGTGCCCGGCACACAGCGTCTTCTGGGTCCTCACTCTGCTGGTTCTGTGATGTTGCCCTTGTTGGTGAGACACCAGGTACCATAGCAGCTTAGCTGCAGCCAGTCCGTGGAAGAAGCGCAAGCGGAAGGGAAGGCATGCTCCCTCCTTGAAAAGCATCACCTAGAAGTTTGCACAAGTTCTTCTCACATCTCCCTAGCCACATGGTCCCACCAGTCAGCAAGGAGAGCCAGGGAATGTAGTTTTACTTAGGGTGGCCAAAAATTAAGTGATAAACTCAGGGCTCAACTAGTGAAAGAAGAGAAGGGTTATTGAGGGACAGCTGGTCATCCACTCCTCGTCTTGCCCTCTTTGCCCACTGTTTGCAAAACTCTGAAGGTGAAGGTCTTGGCATCCTGTCTACTATAAAACCACTCTGTGTCCACCTCTCTGGGAACATGCTTGTTCCTGGGTGAGCCTCCAGGCTCCACTTGTTTGCTTGGGCTCTGCCTTTTGCTGGAGAAACAACAGAATATGATGTGAGGAAGATGAGACCAGAGTCAGATAATTCTGTGGGAATTATCTGATAATTCTATGGGACCAGGGGCTAGCTCTTCTAGCTCTGAGGCACAGTCGTCTGTACAATTTGGATAAAAATTTAACTGGAGGAGAAAGGTAGAGGGTAACTTAGGTAAAGGTGGCGCCCAGTAGATGTCAGTCGTTACAGTAGCCTCCCTGCCCCACTCCCTGCGGGTGACACTGGCCACCCATCAGCTTGTGACTCTGATCCTTTCCCCACAGAGCTCCCCTCCAGGGCACCCGGTTCACTCCTCATAAGGTTCAGCATCCCGTATCCTCTACTGTGATGACTTTTACCCGCGTCCCCCTTCCCTGGCAGACTGAACTCTGTGGTCCCCACTGCCCCCAGCAAGATGCCTGCTAAAAGCAGGGGTCCAAGTCAGTTAAACTGAAGTGGGTTGAATCAGGGCCAGGAAGCAGGTCATGCCTGCCCAGAGGAGCAGAGGCTCAGAAGCAGGCATCCCAGAGCCTTGGAGTGGTGCTCACGGCTGGGCGTCGGGCTCATGGCTGGATGTCTGGGGCCAGCTCAGCTCTTACTGGAGGTCCATGCCTTTGGTGGGCGAGGAGGTCAGATTGGCAGGCAGAAGGAAGAGATGAGATCCAGGCAGGGAGACCTGGAGAGATAGGGTCACAGTGCAGGGAAAGCCCGCCCATATCATAGGCAGGGTGTCAGCCCTGTGAAAGGAGGCAATCCCTGAGTGCCGGGGTCAGAAAGGAGGGCTCCTCGCTTGCAGGAGGAGGAGTAGGAAATAGAAATGAGGGAATAGGAAGAAAGGCTCCCTCCCCATCAGTCTGGCCCTGGCGTAGGGTTCAGGTACAGCATCCTGTGGGAAAAGAGCAAAGACTGGCGAGGTGATGGGAGGAAAGGCGGTTTCTGCATTTGGGTTGCACAGAGATGTGGATGCACTGCTACAGCCTGTCCAGCAGAGGGCAGGAGAGGCCCACGCATGAGGCTCAGACGGCGTGGGCTGTAGAGGTCCCGGAAGGTCTTTGGCCTTGGCGGCCGGGGCTGGGAGATCAGGAGAAATGATGGGGAGGAAAAGTCTTCGGCCAAGTCTTCTTTCAGAGACACTGTCTAGACAGGCATTTCTCAGCCCCTGGGCTATACAGAGCCTGGGAAATGCTGTGAAACGGGGTCACCCATGCAGAGGGTTCATTTAAAAGGTGACCCCAGGCAGCGCCAGTGAGCCCCAGCTTCTGAACTGCTGGTTTGAGCCTCCTCACCTGTCCATCATCTTCTAGCCCATGGTTCAGAAACAGAGATGATCTGTCCGCTCTCCCTAGCCTGGGTTGTTTCCGTGGAAGGACATCCGGTTTATGAGTGACGCTAGCGTGGGTGGAGTCCCACATCCCAGGCTCCACACCTCAGATCTTAGGACCTCAACGTGTCGCCGTCACGGCATCAATCAAACCCTCTCCCGCCCCTGCAAATGGCGAGAGGACCCTGTCCTGGCGTCCAGTTGTGGGCAGTCAAGGGGGGGAGCTTTGAGCCGAAGCCCCGGGGTCAGGCTCTGGTTGGGACCTCCCCTCATCAATCTGAGACTCAGTTGTCACTTCCCAGAAGCGGAGGCTTGGAAACCAGCCCTTCCGCAGCTCCCTTAGGCATCCGAAATGAAATAATTGCATAAACACTCTTCGGAACGGCGAAGTGCCACAGCTATGGGATTTTTTGTCACCAGTCATCTGTTTCAGGCGTGAAGGTTCTGTGAGGACAAGAATGGAGTCTCATCCATCCCTCTGGCTGTCTGGGGCTGAGTGCTGTCTTAGCTGTTGGAAACCAGTCCCCGAGGAAGGCGTGGGCAGTGAGCGCCGGCTCCTTAAGGGACAGGGTGGGGTGGGGAAGTGGATGAGACCAAGACTGCTGCCCAGGTGCGACCTGAGACCGCGGATGTCCGGAGGGCAGGAGCTAAAAAGCCCAGAGTCCCCACGGAGGTGGCGCCTCCCGCTGGAAGCGTTTCTGGAGCCGACTTGACACATTTGCAGGCTGATGATCCCTGGGTCAGGTAGATCCCCTGGAGGAGGGCATGGCAACCCACTCTAGTATTCTTGCCTGGAGAAGCCCATGGGCAGAGGAGCCTGGCAGGCTACAGTCCATAGGGTCACACAGAGTTGGACGTGACTGAAGCGACTCAGCAGGCATGCACACAGGCACACATCTGGCCCAGGTTGGCAGGGAGGGGTCAGGGATGGCAGCCGTAGGCCAGGCTCCTAGTGCTGGAAACGAGCCCCAGAGCTGCCGCTGTTGGGGGCTGGGCTATGTTTTCTGCCAGGCAGCCCCTCTTTCTAGCTGGTGGGAGCATCTGATTGTAACCCTTGCTTGGGTGCCCAGGAGAGACCACTCCATAGCTCATGAGAGTCCTGAATTCCTCAACTTGTCTTCCTTCTTCCTTGAGAGCAGACGTGTGTGGGGGCGTTCATAGGCTCCGACAAGTCCCATTTCCTCACTAATAAATATTCCTCCTCTCCTCTCTGAGCACTAAAAAAAAATTCAGAGGATGAGCCAGTCGCCCATTTGTCACCTGCTCCTCCGACCAGACTGTAGGACGCGTTTTGCCATTGCTTGTGGCCGACTCAGAGAAGCAGGGATGAAGGATGCGTTTGTTTCTTTCCAATCAGTTTAATCCTTAGCTTCTGAACTGCTGGTTTGAGCCTCCTCACCTGTCCATCATCTTCTAGCCCATGGTTCAGAAACAGAGATGATCTGTCCGCTCTCCCTAGCCTGGGTTGTTTCCGTGGAAGGACATCCAGTTTATGAGTGACGCTAGCGTGGGTGGAGTCCCACATCCCAGGCTCCACACCTCAGATCTTAGGACCTCAACGTGTCGCCGTCACGGCATCAATCAAACCCTCTCCCGCCCCTGCAAATGGCGAGAGGACCCTGTCCTGGCGTCCAGTTGTGGGCAGTCAAGGGGGGGAGCTTTGAGCCGAAGCCCCGGGGTCAGGCTCTGGTTGGGACCTCCCCTCATCAATCTGAGACTCAGTTGTCACTTCCCAGAAGCGGAGGCTTGGAAACCAGCCCTTCCGCAGCTCCCTTAGGCATCCGAAATGAAATAATTGCATAAACACTCTTCGGAACGGCGAAGTGCCACAGCTATGGGATTTTTTGTCACCAGTCATCTGTTTCAGGCGTGAAGGTTCTGTGAGGACAAGAATGGAGTCTCATCCATCCCTCTGGCTGTCTGGGGCTGAGTGCTGTCTTAGCTGTTGGAAACCAGTCCCCGAGGAAGGCGTGGGCAGTGAGCGCCGGCTCCTTAAGGGACAGGGTGGGGTGGGGAAGTGGATGAGACCAAGACTGCTGCCCAGGTGCGACCTGAGACCGCGGATGTCCGGAGGGCAGGAGCTAAAAAGCCCAGAGTCCCCACGGAGGTGGCGCCTCCCGCTGGAAGCGTTTCTGGAGCCGACTTGACACATTTGCAGGCTGATGATCCCTGGGTCAGGTAGATCCCCTGGAGGAGGGCATGGCAACCCACTCTAGTATTCTTGCCTGGAGAAGCCCATGGGCAGAGGAGCCTGGCAGGCTACAGTCCATAGGGTCACACAGAGTTGGACGTGACTGAAGCGACTCAGCAGGCATGCACACAGGCACACATCTGGCCCAGGTTGGCAGGGAGGGGTCAGGGATGACAGCCGTAGGCCAGGCTCCTAGTGCTGGAAATGAGCCCCAGAGCTGCCGCTGTTGGGGGCTGGGCTATGTTTTCTGCCAGGCAGCCCCTCTTTCTAGCTGGTGGGAGCATCTGATTGTAACCCTTGCTTGGGTGCCCAGGAGAGACCACTCCATAGCTCATGAGAGTCCTGAATTCCTCAACTTGTCTTCCTTCTTCCTTGAGAGCAGACGTGTGTGGGGGCGTTCATAGGCTCCGACAAGTCCCATTTCCTCACTAATAAATATTCCTCCTCTCCTCTCTGAGCACTAAAAAAAAATTCAGAGGATGAGCCAGTCGCCCATTTGTCACCTGCTCCTCCGACCAGACTGTAGGACGCGTTTTGCCATTGCTTGTGGCCGACTCAGAGAAGCAGGGATGAAGGATGTGTTTGTTTCTTTCCAATCTGTTTAATCCTGCTTGGAAAGGCCAGCCCTGTGCTTGACCCTGGCCTGGTGAGAGCCGGGGGAGGTGTAGGAGGAGGCGGAGGGCAGTGCTGGGCAGGGGCCTCAGGCAGGAGACCAGGAAGCAGGGAGGATGGGGAGAGTGTGGATAGAGGTTGGGGGCACCGATCAGGGGATGCTCTGCCCACCCAGGGAGAAGACAAGAAGGCTCCCAAACTGAAAGGATGTGGGCTGGCAGAGAGCCCAGAGCCTCTGGCTACCTTTACCTGAGGACCTTGGCTCCTCCCTAGCGATGGCCATGCCTGTCACTTGGTACAGGATCGTGATGTCCCGTAAGCAAACCATTTGCGCTCCAGCCTTGCAGCCACTAGCCCAGGATGTCTGCATCCTATGGGCTGTCCAGGGAGGAGGGGCAGTCTCCATGTTCTGAGATGCTTCTGTTTTCTCAGATCTTTGCTCATCCCTCCTGAAGGTGCTTTTCGGCCTTTTACAGAGAGCTCAGACTGTGGCCAGATCCAGGCCTCACCTAGACCACACCTGGCCTTGGTGGTGTAGGGGTGTGTGCTTTTGTCAGGATGGGACCTTGTGATCACAGATGTTCTGGGGCCTCTCACAGGGGCCCCAAAACACTTGTTAAATGATCTGTCAGAGCCCTGGGCCAGGAAGGCAGACCCCATGTTGGGGGTCTCATTTTGCACCTGGCTGTGTGATGTGGGTGAGGGTCGCAACCCCTTGGGTCTCCTCCTTTCTCATCTGCAAAGTGGAACGAAACCCACCCTGCCCTGTCTTGCCCTTCGGGTTGCTCAGATTCGAGGTGGTTATCCGTGTACGTGAGTCCCTCTGGGTCCCTTGAAGAATGTCTACATGGAGTTGTTGTTATGGTTACTTTTCTGGGAGGCTGGGGACCTCCCTCTCTCTGCTCTCCTCCCCCCTCTCATTTTCTGGGCTGCCTCTTCCCACTCTGCAAGCTGGCCCCTCTCCTGGACGTGGCCAGTCCCACAGACCCAGTAGGAGCCATCGAGCCAGTGTCTTCCTGGGTGAGGCTGAGTGGAGGAAGGGAGGTTGTCCTGGGCTGTGCTGTCCTGTTTGACCTTGGCCTGGAATATTGTGGGGCTTCCCCGATAGTTCAGTTGGTAAAGAAGCTGCCTGCAATGCAGGAGACCCCGGTTCGATTCTTGGGTTGGGAAGATCCTCTGGAGAAGAAACAGGCTACCTACTCCAGTATGCTTGGGCTTCCCTTGTGGCTCAGCTGGTAAAGAATCTGCCTGCAATGCGGGAGACCTGGGTTTGATCCCTGGGTTGGGAGGATCCCCTGGAGATGGGAAAGGGTACCCACTCCAGTATTCTGGCCTGGAGAATTCCATGGACTGTATAGTCCATGGGATATTCTAACATCTGCCAGCAGGGGGCAGTAGCACCTCACACCTTGACCTCTCACCTGTGCTCCCTTGCTGGGACCAGAAGGCCCAGTTGGTGGGCACGCATGCAGCAGGCAGGTCAGGAGTGAATTGCCGACCTGGGCTGAGTGTGATGGGTTAGCTGAGGGCCTGATGTGGCAAGACCACCTGAGAGCCAGGCCTGGAAACAAGTGCTGACCTTTTTGGAGAGCAGGAGCTTGGGAGGTGATGTCCTGGATGATGCTGAACAGCAGTGAGGCACCAACCCCCCAACCCCTGTGCCATCCTCAGGGGCTTGCTTTTGTCCACCGAGCTCCCTGCCCCAATATAGGGGCCATGAGGCGGCTCAAATGAGCACAGACGTTGGGATGGGAGCAGGCAGGTGGGTGACCTGGCCGGGCCCTCCATGGCACCCTGCTGAGCCCAGGGGGGTGACAACAGCAAGGGTGCCCACAGCACCCCAGAAGGTCTGGAGGCAGGTCCCCTGGCCTGGACCCCTGCCTCTGCTCAGACCCCTCCCCTCCTGACATGAACCCTGGTTCCCTCCTGCCCTGCTTCCGGGACCCCTGCTCCTGCACTCAGCCATCTCCCTTCCTCTGCACTCCTGGGCGCTGCCGAGTCAAGAGTGAAAGTGGTGCCAGGCTCCTTCCCAGCAGTTATCCGGCTCGCTCGGCATCTGGATGTTGTCACAGGATGAGGCTCACTGTCCACAGGGAACCTGGCCCAGGGCTTCTAGGGATTTGCAGCGCCGCCCACCCCCGAGGAGGGACAGAACAACGTGGCTCTTGTGTTTTGCCCATAGGGGTTTTTTGAGGGCTCAAGGGGGCTTCAGGGTGGGGGCAGTATCGTTGTTTGCGGTTGTCATTGTTCCCTCCTCCATCAGAAACAGCAGGCAGTCACATCCTGAGCCTTGGCAATCACTTGGCTTCTCAGGGGTGATGGCAGGATCTCTCTCACAGGATCTGTCTCCCCAGAAAGCAGGAATCACATGCTGTCTTCTCACACCTGAGAAATACTCGGTATTGTGGAATATTCTGGGATGAGGGCATCAGGGTGTCTTGTTTTCTCCACTCTTATGCTTTCCGGTGTGACTGCCATTAAATTATTCATATAATAGCATGCATTCACTTCCTCTCCGGTTCACTGGTATTTATTGAGCACCTACTATGCACCAGGGCTTCCCTTGTGGCTCAGCTGGAAAAAGAATCTGCCTACAATGGGGGAGACCTGGGTTCGATCCCTGGGTTGGGAAGAACCCCTGGAGAAGGGAACGGCTACCCACTCCAGTTTTCTGGCCTGGAGAATTCCATGGACTGTATAGCCCATGGGGTCGCAAAGAGTCGGACATGACTGAGCGACTTTCACTATGCACCAGGTGCCTTTTTTTAAGTTAGGGAGGGGGACTGGCATCCCATTTCAGGTCCCATGAATAGTCTCGAGCTGCCCTCCTCTAATGAGAGCCAGCTGTGCTCCAGATGTGGGGCTAGAAGGGCGAGGGGACAGAGCCAGGGGACAGAGCTGGGCATGCAGGTAGCGCGGTATAACGGGGAGAAGAGATGTCACAGATCTGGGGGCAGGAGGACAGATCAGGTAGGAGGCAGGATAGACTGGGGGAGGAGACAGGATGGATGGGTTGGCTGGCCTGGGGACAGGCAGAGGGAAAGAGACAGGGACAGGGAGGAGGGGCAGGGCAGGCATGGCTGGGGGAGAGGCAGTGAGGAACACTGGGCAGATGGGGCCGGGGCTGGAGTGGGATCCCTGGAGAGTCTGCAGTTCAGGTTCGGCACTGGGATCCCTGAGCAGGAAGTGATACCCAGGGCCCAGTGCCCTGGAGGTCACAGCTGCAGCCACCGATGGGGCTGGCCACCGATGACTGGCACCTGCCTGGGGGTGTATCCCTGAGAGCCAGCCTGTCAGTGTGTGGGGGGCGGGTGACCAGGTTCTCCGGGAATAGCGTCATCAACACTCAAAGCCCCTGCCTTCGCGGGGCTCCTCCTGAAAGCAGAATGAGCGCAGGGTTGGTGAGGAATGATGTCCGTCTTCCAGCCTCTCCCTTCTCCAGGCAGAGTTCCCCTCCATGCTCCCTGGCGGTCTTCAGCTTGGCCGTGTCCGCCTTTCTCTCATCTAGGTTTCACCACATACTAGCTCTGAGTCCCTTTCCTGAGTATTCCCCTGGCTGTTAGGAGAAACTTGAATAACTTACAGTGTTAAAGACTCTTAATGACTCAAAGGACGATGTCTTCCAGGTAACCTGTATTCTCTGGAACCATAAAAAGCTTAAGACTAGAGCCACAGGCAGCCAGACAGGGCCAGGGGAGGATAATGTGGGAAATTTGGACTCAAGGTGTGTCAAACTGCACCCTTCAGGTGGCCAAGCTGTCTGCTTAGAGGACCAGCTGCTCACTGTCCATGCATCGGCGCCCCATCTTTAGGATCTCCAAGGACGTCTCCCGAGAAGTGGGTTCTACTCCTCTCTCATGGGTTCTAAGGTTCCTAAGAGACACACCGGTACCCTGATGCCTAAGGGCCCTCTCCATCCCTACTTCCTCCACTGAGTGGTGTCCCCTTCTAGCCCTGGTAGAGGGAGACAACATTTGAGATTTTTTTTTTTATTTTGTGAAGTTCTTTCCAAGTCTCTCTTTCTGCTCTTTGCTTCTCAAGTTCAAAGAAAATCAGGTTCCTTTAACTTTTCCTCAAGCATCTTGCTGTTTAATCCCTAATCATTTTTGCAATTTCTGCCCTCTAAATCTTTTCCAGTTCTTGCTTCTCAAGTGAAACCTTAAATTAGGACATCTTAGGAGTTTGGGGATTTTAATGGGGTGATTGCTTCTTGGTTCTCATCTAATGTTCCCATATAATAATGATAAAAAATGAATGTTTTCATATTTTCCCCCCCTCTGTCAGGTTGCAGAGTTTCTTATATGTATCTTAATTTAATCTTCATAATAACTGGCCTGTGAGGAAGCCATTATCATTCCATTTTACATGACAAAAACTGGGCTCAGAGAAGTTAAGTCATTTGTCCAAAGTCACACACACGGCTAGTAAGAGCCAGGTAGAGGTTGGGGGATGGTGCTACCAAAGCTGACTTTTGCAAATGTGGAAATTTGTTATGAGTCCAATTTAAAAGTCTTAATAATTCATGCAAAGGTTTTGCACTGTGCTGTATACAAAACCCACATTTGTCTTGCTGTAAGAATAACACTTTTTATTTTGATGAAATTCAGGATAGAATTGATGCTCTGGGGAGACATGCCATGTCCAGGCTGTGGCCTCAGGTCCACAGGGAACAACTACGTACTACCCCTGTGCTTCACACACCCCAAAGGGAAACTTCCGCTGTTTGAGTCCCGAGACTTATCTTCTAGCATCGCCACATAGCTGGACAGCTTTATAGGTGTCTTTTCTCCTAGAGCACCAGTCCCTCAACTTCTAAGATGGGAAAGATTTGTTTCTCAGAGCCGTTTTGAAGAGAATGTGAATAGCTACGAAAGGCCCTGTGAAGTGGAAAAGCACAGCATGCTTGGTGGGCATTTGCATTTTGACACCAGAGGCCATTTGGGCTACACTGAGCCTCTGATCTATTCTGGCCCTAGATTTGTTTTACTACATTTGGACAGATTTATTTTACATAGAGTTTTTTTTTCCCCAATGTTTATTTGGCTGCACCGAATCTTAGTGGCAGCATGCAAGATTTTTCAGTTCAGTTCAGTGCCTCAGTTGTGTCCAATTCTCTGTGACCCCATGGGCTGCAGCACGCCAGGCCTCCCTGTCCCTTACCAACTCCCGGAGTTTACTCAAACTCATGCCCATTGAGTCGGTGATGCCATCCAACCATCTCATCCTCTGTCGTCCCCTTCTCCCTCCACCTTCAATCTTTCCCAGCATCAGGGTCTTTTCAAATGAGTCAGTTCTTCACATCAGGTGGCCAAAGCATTGGAGTTTCAGCTTCAGCATCAGTCCTTCCAATGAATATTCAGGACTGATTTCCTTTAGGATGGACTGGTTGGATCTCTTTGTAGTCCAAGGGACTCTCAAGAGTCTTCTCCAACACCACAGTTCAAAAGCATCAATTCTTCGGCGTTTAGCTTTCTTTATGGTCCAACTCTCACTTCCATACATGACTCCTGGAAAAACCATAGGCTTGACTCAGTTCAGTTCAGTCGCTCAGTCGTGTCCGACTCTTTGCGACCCCATGAATCGCAGCACGCCAGGCCTCCCTGTTCATCACCATCTCTCGGAGTTCACTCAGACTCACATCCATCGAGTCAGTGATGCCATCCAGCCATCTCATCCTCGGTCGTCCCCTTCTCCTCCTGCCCCCAATCCCTCCCAGCATCAGAGTCTTTTCCAATGAGTCAACTCTTCGCATGAGGTGGCCAAAGTACTGGATCCTGTGAACTCTTAGTTGCAGCATGTGGGATCTAGTTCCCTACCTAGGCACTGAACCTGGGCCCCCTGCACTGGGAGCGTGGGGTCTTAGCTACTGGACCACCAGGAAAGTCTCTTATATAGAATTTCTGTTTAGCCCCGTCTCCATTTCCCAGAGTCCAAATGAAGTCTTTGTTTCCCTGACTTGATTCCTCTGCCTGGTTAATAGGATTTCCCTCCAAGTGGGGAGTGGGGCATGGGTGGCTGCAGGGCAGAGTGGGTGTCTCTGCCCATGAGAGCAGACACAGGGGCTCCTAAAGTTGGAGCTTTCACAGAGCTCTCACCTGCCTGAACAGAAGCGTCTTTCAAGGCCACATAAGGAGCGTGCCATGCAGGAAGGCTGCTTATGGAGACAGGAGATGATTCCACACGCAGCAGTCGGTGGACGTGTATACAGTGCCTGCTCTGAGCTGGATACCATTCTATAGTTTGAGGCATATCAGTGAGCCCAGCGGACAATGATTCCTTCCCTCGGGAGCTTGGATTCCAGTGTGTATGTACATACAGTGTAAACGTAAGTAAAGGTGAAAGTGAAAGCTGCTCAGCCATGTCTGACTCTTTGTGACCCCATGGACTATACAATCCATGCGATTCTCCAGACTGGAATACTGGAGTGGGTAGCCTTTCCCTTCTCCAGGGGATCTTCCCAACCCAGGGATTGAACCCAGGTCTCCCGCCTTGCAGATGGATTCTTTACCCCCTGAGCCATTAGGGAAGCGATGGATAAGCAAATTACAGAGTCAGTTGGAGAGAAAGAGGAGAGGAAGCAGAGTTAGGGGCCTTGAGGAATGTTGGGTGGTGGGTGCTGCCTGTAAATGGGAGTCAGGATGAGCCCTCGCCAGGAGAGTGAGGTTCGCACGGCCTCCTGCAGGTCTGCATCTGGAGTCAGGCAAACGGGTGTCTGAGGGAAGAGAAGTCCAGCCGTGGGACCAGATGGAGCAGAGGCATTGAGGCGGGGATGGACCTGGCGTGTCAGAGGAGAATCAAAGCAGTGGTGTGGCGGAGGTGGGCAGGAGGTGAAGAATAGCAGGAGAAGAGATCCGAGGGGACTAGGGGAGCGCGTGGTCTATCCAGAGCCTCCTCGGCTTGTCTTTTTAAGTGAAATGGGAGCTTCCTCAGGGTTGCAGACAGAGGCATGACATCATGTGACATCTTTCCAGCTCAGCCATGCCCACATCCCACGCTAGTTCTCTGGGTGAAGTTCACAGGTTCTGGGAATCAGGAGGGAAGTAGTTCTGCTGAAGCCATGTGGTCCGAGAGTGGGGAGAGGCGGTTCCTGAGAGGAGAGTCAGGTGAGCCCATGACTGTGCCATGCGAGGGAGACGGGATCCTCGGAAGACAGACACAGGGACTGTCCACCACCCTCCTGGGGGTTAGCTGGTGGTGGAAGTAGGACCTGGGCATAACTAACACTCCAGGAAAAGGCTCTAGGAGTTCAGAGAAGGACGCCATTAATACAGATTCTGAGGAGTCAAGGTTTAATTGTGGAGGATGTCATTTAATCTGGGACTTAGATAATAGGGTTTGGATAGTTGGCTATGAACAAAGGGGCAGACTGTGTGCTGGAAATAGCTGAGATGTGCACTGGGGGAGAAAAACAAAGCAACAGTAGTGATAACTGGTTCTGCTTCATTTGATTGTAGGATGTGTGAGGGGGAAGGTGGAAAGGTAGGCTGATTCCTGAGATCCTCAAATACCATTTGGAATACAAGTATAGCATCATTAGTTTGTGTTTGAAGAATCAGGACATAAACTTGCTAGAATTCTAGAACCACTTGGTAAGGAAAGACAGAGAGGTTAAGAACCAAATTCAGAGACATGAGTTGAGTTGAGGGCTTTTTGGAAGATAAGTGTGCAGAGAACTATTATGACGTCAAGTAATCAAGTCATCTCAAGAAACAAGGCCACAGGACCAAAAGCATGGAGGAAAAAAGGCAGTAGAAATAAACCCATAGAAGAGGCACATCTTAGGATGAGTAGAACTGGACATTAAAAATTGACATATTCAGGACACTACATGAGAAGATGGAGAACTTCAACAGAGAACTGAAATCTATAAACAGAAACAAGGAAAATTCTAGAGCTGAAAAATATACCATAGGCTGGGTTTAACAGTAGATTTGATAGATATGAAGAGAATAGGGATTTGAAAATATCCAGACTAAAGAAAAAATGTAAAATTCAGAAATGAGCATAAGAGATAGAAGGAATATAGTGAAAAGGTCTAACATATATGCATTGAAAATCCCAGAAAGAGAGGAGAGAGATAATGGGGCAGAAACAATGTCTGAAGAAATAATAACCAGGGATTTTATGAAAGTGATGGAAGACTTTAAGCTATGGGCTCAAGAAGCACCATGAACCTCAGGCAGGATAAATGCAAAGAAAACCCATATTATCTAGGCTCATCAGAGTAAAATGGCCAGACACAAAGGCAAAGATTTGACAAAATCTTAAAGGCAGCCAAATAGGGGAAAATGTACATGACCTTCAAACAAAACGAAATAAGATTCACAGCTGTCTTCTCACCAGAAATGATGGAAACCAGAAGACAACATAACACTGTCTTTGAAGTGCTAAAAGAAAATAATTGCTTCAAAAGTTAAAGTGAAATGAAGCATTTTGGGGTAAACAAAAGCAGAACCCCTCACCTGAAGACCTATCCTAAAACGCTAAAAAAATTCTTCAGACCGCACGAAAAGGATTCTGGAGGGAAGACCAGGAATACAAGAAGAAATGAAGAGTGAGGGGGTAGATAAAGAAGTCTACACGAATATGGACCATTTAAGACAACCACAAGAGTCACTTTTTATGAAGTGTATGTTATGTTCCAGGAAATGCGTAGACATTATTTTATTTGTTCTTCAAAACAATCCTGTGAATTTGGTTCCCATTTGGAACAGGAAACTGAGGCTGAGAGAGTAAATGTAGCTTGTTTGAGCTCGAGTCCGTCACTACCGAGGCTTTGCTTCTCTAAGATGTGCTTTTCTGAAGGGTCAGTGGCTGATCTCCTGAGGTTCCAGGGAGAACTGCGAGGTGGGGCTCCACCTGGGTGCGTCGCAGTGGCCGTCATTTCCACGTACTTCCCTCTCACTTTGGAAGAGTGACCCAGAGTAGCTGTGGATGTGGGCATAGTAGCTGGTTGGCCAGCTCCCTCTGTGGGGCTGGTGAGCTCCTGCTTCAAACAGCATCCATTCTTTTCTCCTCCCATGGAGGCACTAGCCATCCCATGGCCAAGGCAAGACCCAGAAAAAATCTTGCCCTGGCCGTGAAGTTTTTCTTAATATCTCCATTTATTCACTCCTTTTAGCCTACCTGCAAATAAATGTGGGTTAGTCACCTAGTCATGTCCAAATCTGTGACCCCATGAACTGTAGCCCGTCAGGCTCCCCTATCCATGGGATTCTCCAGGCAAGAATACTGGAGTGGATTGCCAGTCCCTTCTCCAGAGGATCTTCCTGACCCAGGGATCGAACCCAGGTCTCCTGCATTGCAGGCAGATTCTTTACCATCTGAGCTACAGGGAAGACCTCAACCTGCAAATATAGACATCAGTATTTCTGGCTGGGCCAGATGCAGGCAAAAAAGAGGGCCATGTGAGTCTGAAATGGCCCAGGTAAATGTTGGATCTCTCTTAGCAAATTTAGACATCAGTACCTTACTGAAGAGTTCTCAGTTTCTTATGTGATGGCTCTTTTCTCCTGCCATTAGATTGTAAGATCCTGGAAAGCAGAGGCCAAAGCTGTTTTTTTTTTTTTTTTTCCACCTGCCAATGTGCTTAGTATGGCACGTGGCACTTAGCACTCAGGCAGCAAATACTCATTGACTGGTTAATTACAGGCCACCCTGTCCACCACTGGCAGTGAAGCCAGAGCCAGTGTTTTGGCCAGGAGTACTGTGTGAACAATTGCAGAGCATTTCATGTTGCCTTGAATTTAGCAGAGTTGTTGAATTCAATGAGGTCTTATCAGGGCTAAGTTTACACAGCATCCAGGAGTCTGGATTGAAGTGTGAGCAGCGGACTCTGTGAGTTATGTTTGGATCATCAACCAACCAAATTCCCAAGCCACTACCAAGAGAGGTTATTTAATAGAATTTGACTTTCTCATAGGATCATCTGTCAAACTGATTTGTGAGTGGCGTCATAGTCAAGCCACTCCAGGTGCCTTCCTCAGCCACATCGCTCTGGGCCCCACCTGGGTTTTCCCTGTTGATTAACCACTGATTTTTAATCTGCTTTCTCAGTGCTGATATTCATAGAAGTCTAGACACATCTGTGGGTAGGGAGGACACCCGCAAGTGTGCCCATGGTGAATATTAATGAGTGATCTGTAATGAGACTGGGACACCTGTGCGCTAGGGGGAGTGTAGAGGCAGAAAACAACAGTTGGAGGAAGATGGAAGAATACAAAGAATACATGGTACCCTGGTTGGGCAAGATGCAGGCAAGGAAGAGAGCCATGCAGGTCTAAGATGGCCCAGGTAGATTTTGGATCTCTGTTAGCTTGGGAGAGGTCAGGCGCAGAGGAGTGCAGTGAAGTGACTCCAGAAGGAGTCAGATCTGAAATTTATTGAGGACCTTGTCATGCTCAGCTTGGTGTTGAAAGGCAGCCACGAGGGAGAGGAATATCTCCCGTGCGGTCCTCAGATGAGGGTAAATGGAGAAAAGGCAAAGTACAAGTGTTTCTGAACTCAAGCTGCAACATCCAGGGGTCCATGCACCTCCTTGTTTCACCTGTGATTCTGGTTTGTATTTCATATAACTTGAGCTTCATTGGGGAGGAGGACATTTTTGACTCCCAGCCCCACCTGCTCTTCATAAATAGCCAACCACAACAGTGAGTTGTATTTCCCTAATTAAGGCCTAATCATACACGTACATGTGCACACATGCACACAGATAACTCATTCTTTCAGTCAAAATCTGCAAAGACTGGTTGATCTAGGACATTAAAAAAATTATAAACATTAACAAAAAAATCTTGCTGGGATTTTGGTAGAAATTGTATTTAATCTGAATATCGATTTGGGGAGAATCAACACCTTTGCTATGTCGAGTCTGTTAATCCATGAACACAGTATGTCATTTAACTAGAGCTTTGATTTCTTTTATGAGTGTTTTGTAGTATATAGCATGTAAGTTTTGTACACCTTTGAAAGATTTATACCTATTTCGTTTCTTTATGAGTGATTATAAATGGCATATATAAAATTTCAATTTTGATTGCCATGTGTTCATTGCTGGTATGGAGAAATACAGCTGATTTTCACATGTTGATCTTGTATCCTCTGACTGTGCTGAACTCATTAGTTCTAGGAGTTCTTTCTTCTTTCTTTGCAGTAGATTCTGTAATTTTCTGCCCAGATGATCATGTCACGTCACTGCACATAGGGACATAGGGACATAATTTCTCTCTTTGTGCTCTGCATGGGTTTTATTTCCTTTTCTTGCCTTAGTGTGCTACCTATAAGTTTTGGTATTATGTTGAATAGCGGTGGTGGCAGCGGTCAACCTTGCTTTCTGATCTTAGAAGGAATGCTTTCAGTCTTTCACTATTATGTATGTTGGTTGTATCTTTTTTGTAGATGTTGAGGAAAAGCCCCTCTATTTCTAATTTTCTGAAAGTTTTTAATCATAAATGTGCTGAATTTGTCCGTGTTTTCCCTGAATCAGTATATATGAATGCATGATTTTTCTTCTTTAGTCTGTTTGCATGTAAGTTACATTGATCAATCGAGTTTTAAAATATTAAACCAATCTTATATATATTTAGACTCACTGTGTAGCACAGTAGGCTTTCCCAGGTGGCTCAGTGGTAAAGCATCTGCCTGCTAATGCAGGAGGTGTTGGTTCCATCCCTGGTCTGGGAAGATCCCCTGGAGTAGGAAATGGTCACCCACTCCAGGATTCTTGCCTTGGAAATCCCATGGACAGAGGAGTCTGGAGGGCTACAGTCCATGCGTCACAAAGAGCTAGACATGACTAAGCGACCGAGCATAGACATAGCACAGTAACCAAGGTGGTGCAGTGCTGGTAGAGAGAGACACACAGACCAATAGAATAGGACAGAGAAATAGACATAGGCCCACACGAGAGCGACCAACTGATTTTTGATAAAGACACAAAAATATTTCAATGGAGAAAGTACAGTCTTTTCAACAAATTGTGCTGGGGTAATTGGATATCCAAAGGCACCACCCCCCACCCCCCCCAAAAAGGAATTGACTTAATATTACACCTTATACAAAAATTAGCTATAATTAAAATAAAAGTGGAATATATAGATTTAAATAGAAAAGATAAAACTACAAAACATTTAGAAGAAAATATAGGACTTGGCAAAGAGTTCTTAGACATGACACCAAAGCATTATACGTAAAAGAAAAAAATTGATAAATTGAACATCATCAAAATTAAAGTCTTTTGCTTTGTGTCAGCTCTTGTTAAGAGAATGAAAAGATGAATTACAGACTGGGAGAAAATATTTGCAAACCCCATGTCTGACAAAGAACTTATGTCTAGCGTGTATTAAGAAATCTTAACACAAAAAAGCCAAGCAATCGAATTAGAAAGTGGACAAAAAATATGGAGAGACATTTCATCAAGGAGGAAACAGAGGCGGCAAGTAAGCACACGAGAACATGTTCAACATCAGTAATTGTCATGGAAAATGCTGTTAAGATGAGATATCTTAACATGATGAGATATCTCTACATACCTGTCAGCTAAAATAGAAAGAAAACAATGTCAAGGTTAGCTGCTGCTGAGAATGTGGAGGACTTGGATCTATCATGAATAAGGAAAAGGACCACTCTGGAATGTAATCTGACAATTTCTTAAAAAAACATATTGGTGCAGCCACTATGAAAAACAGTATGGAGGTTCCTCAAAAAGCTAAAAATAGAGTTGCCATATGATCTAGCAGCCCCATTCCTGGGCAGATATCTGAAAAAACTATAATCAAAAAGATTCATGTACCCCACATTCATAGCAGAACTGCTTACAACAGCCAAGACATGGAAGAAAACTAAATGTCCATTAACAGATGAATGGATACAGAAGATGTAGTGCATATATGCAATGGAATATTACTCAGCCATTAAAAGAATGAAATAATGCCATTTGCAGCAATGTGGATGGACCTAGAGATTACCATACTAAGTGAAAGAAAAAGAAATAGAAGTCCTGTATGACATCACTTATATGAGCATGTAAAATTCACAGTCTAAAATCTGACACAAATAAACCTATCTACAAAAAAAGAAACAGACTCACAGACTTGTGGGTGCCAAGATGGGAGGGTGTTGGGGAAAGGATGGAATGAGAGGTTGGGGTTAGCAGATATAAGCTATTATATATAGAATGTATCCTTAAATAATGTGATATATTGTTTTACATATTTTAGAACTATATACATGGTGTCATGCTATCAAATTGTGCTGATCTACAACTTGATTTTTTTTTCACTTGAAATATACTTTTTTAGATTTGTCAAATGGTATCTATTACTTTAGTTTAATCATTTAAAATGGTGGCATAGTCTACTGAATTAGTTTGCTATAATTATCCATTTCTTGGATGGACATTTAGGGTATTTCAATTTTTCCTTATTATAGCCAATGCTACAATAATCATTTAATAAAAGTCTACTTGGCCATATATAGAAGAGTTTTAGGGCATATATTTTGGAGTGGAATTTCTGGGCCATCAGTTCAGTTCAGTCGCTCAGTCATGTCCTACTCTGCGACCCCATGAATTGCAGCACGCCAGGCCTCCCTGTCCATCACCAACTCCCGGAGTTCACTCAGACTCACGTCCATCGAGTCAGTGATCCATCCAGCCATCTCATCCTCGGTCGTCCCCTTCTCCTCCTGCCCCCAATCCCTCACAGCATCAGAGTCTTTTCCAATGAGTCAACTCTTCCCATGAGGTGGCCAAAGTACTGGAGTTTCAGCTTCAGCATCATTCCTTCCAAAGAAATCCCAGGGCTGATCTCCTTCAGAATGGACTGGTTGGATCTCCTTGCAGTCCAAGGGACTCTCAAGAGTCTTCTCCAACACCACAGTTCAAAAGCATCAATTCTTCGGCACTCAGCCTTCTTCACAGTCCAACTCTCACATACATGCGTGACCACAGGAAAAACCATAGCCTTGACTAGACAGACCTTTGTTGACAAAATAACATCTCTGCTTTTGAATATGCTATCTAGGTTGGTTATAACTTTTCTTCCAAGGAGTAGCGTCTTTTAATTTCATGGCTGCTTATCACCATCTGCAGTGATTTTGGAGCCCCCCAAAATAAAGTCTGACTGTTTCCACTGTTTCCCCATCTATTTCCCATGAAGTGATGGGACCAGATGCCATGATCGTAGTTTTCTAAATGTTGAGTTTTAAGCCAACTTTTTCACTCTCCTCTTTCACTTTCATTAGTATTATCAATTATAGTCATGTTATGCATTAGCTTTTTGGATGTAATTCATGTTATAACAAAGTTTTTACCCTTTTACCAGGCTCTTCCTGTTTCCTACAATTTCCTTTTCCTTGGAACCTCAACTCTCTGATAGGCTCAACAAAAATAGTCAATTTTCAGATTGTCAGGTGATTTTTGATTATAAATGTGGGATGTTTTTTCCAACTTTCTGGGTTTTTTTCCTCTGTAAACTGTTTATATCTTGATTCCATTGTTCCATGGCATTGCTGTCTTCAGCTATATCTCTGTCTCTTATACACATCTAGATGTGTATAAGAGACACGTGCAGCACTTTCACAGCATCATCTTTCAGGATTTGAAATAGCTCAACTGGAATTCCATCACCTCCACTAGCTTTGTTCGTAGTGATGTTTTCTAAGGCCCACTTGACTTCACATTCCAGGATGTCTGGCTCTAGGTGAGTGATCACACCATTGTGATTATCTCAGTCGTGAAGCCATGGGTATGGGTTATATACATCTTTAGCGTACAATAATTGGTGTTGCCCAGAGTTGGACATGACTGAGCGACTTCACTTTCACTTTTCACTTTCATGCATTGGAGCAGGAAATGGCAACCTACTCCAGGGTTCTTGCCTGGAGAATCCCAGGGGTGGCGGAGCCTGGTGGGCTGCCGTCTATGGGGTCGTACAGAGTCAGACACGACTGAAGCGACTTAGCGGCGGCAGCAGCAGCAGCAGCAGCAGCTGTGCTTTAGAGTGGTTTTCCTAGGACCGTAAGAGAGTTCCTTTTGTGCCGCATCACTGCCAGCATCCAGTACTGTCACAATTTTTGCCAATCTGATGGGTATGGAATGGAATTTTACTGTGGTTTGAATTTGTATTCCTTGTTTTCTGGTGGTGTTGAGCATTAAAAAAATATGCTTTTGAACATTTTGGCATACCCTTTAATGGATCTCTACTCATTCTTTGTCTATTTGTCTGTTGGGTGGTTTGTCTTATTATTTTTAGGAGTTTCTTATTATGGATAGAATTTCTGTATTGTTGAGGTGCATTGCAAGTAACTTCTTGATGTCTGTGGCTTGTATATTAATTATGTTTATCTGATGACCAACCTAGATAGCATGTTCAAAAGCAGACACATTACTTTGCCAACAAAGGTCTGTCTAGTCAAGGCTATGGTTTTACCAGTGGTCATGTATGGATGTGAGAGTTGGACTGTGAAGAAAGCTGAGCACCGGAGAATTGATGCTTTTGAACTGTGGTGTTGGAGAAGACTCTTGAGAGTCCCTTGGACTGCAAGGAGATCCAACCAGTCCATTCTGAAGGAGATCAGTTCAGTTCAGTTCAGTCGCTCAGTCATGTCCGACTCTGCGACCCCATGAATCACAGCACGCCAGGCCTACCTGTCCATCACCAACTCCTGGAGTTCATTCAGACTCACGTCCATCGAGTCAGTGATGCCATCCAGACATCTCATCCTCGGTTGTCCCCTTCTCCTCCTGCCCCCAATCCCTCCCAGCATCAGAGTCTTTTCCAATGAGTCAACTCTTCCTATGAGGTGGCCAAAGTACTGGAGTTTCAGCTTTAGCATCATTCCTTCCAAAGAAATCCCAGGGCTGATCTCCTTCAGAATGGACTGGTTGGATCTCCTTGCAGTCCAAGGGACTCTCAAGAGTCTTCTCCAACACCACAGTTTAAAAACATCAATTCTTTGGTGCTCAGCTTTCTTCACAGTTTTAATTTTGTCCTGGTTGAACTTATTAGTCTTTTCTTTAACAATCTGCTTTTTGTGTCTTACTAAGAAATTTCTTTCCAGTCTATAGGTCACAAGATGTTTTCCCATAGTTTAAATATTTCTAAAGGTTTTAAAGTTTTGCTTTTCATTTATAGGTCTTAATCTACTTGCAACTGTTTGTGTGTGTGTGTGTGTGTGTGTGTGTGTAAGATGTGAGGTAGCAACCAGATCAATTATATTTCCATATGAATAATTGTCCCAGGACCTCTCCTTTGAATATTCCATTCTTACTCCTGTTGATCTGCAATGCCACCTGTGTCATATATCAGGTTATTTTTATAGGCACAAGTCTCTTTTTTTTTAATAGACACAAGTCTCTCTTTGGGCCCTCGTTTGTCCTTAGTTAACCTGACGATCCTCCTTATGGCAACAGTGTCTTAATTACTATAACCTTATTAGTAGCCTTGATTTTAGAGAGGGCAAGTCCACCCATGTGTTTTCCCTTTACCAAATTTTTGGCTATTCTTGGTCATTTACTTCTCCTAGAACTTGTCAGTTTCTATGGACTTTTGATTGGAATTTCACTAAACTATACTTTTGTTTGGGGAAAATGATTTTTTTAAATGATATTTAGTCTTCTCATCCTTTTATACTTTTCAAATTTTTAGATCATCTTTAATAGTATGAAATAGTGCTTTATAATTTGTCTAAAGAGTCCGCAGGAACTTCCCAGGGTCTAGTGGCTAAGTCTCTGCACTCCCAGTGCAGGGAGCCCAGGTTCGACCCCTGGTCTGGGAACTAGAATCCCGCATTAAGGATTCTGCATATTGCTACAAAGATCGAAGATCCCGTGTGCTGAATCTAAGACCCAGCACAGCCAAACAAATAAATACATATTAAAAGAGGGATCTTGCACACCTGATTAGATTTAGTCTTAGATACTTTTTAATTTTATTTGCTATTGTAAGTTGTATTTCTTAAATTAAAGGTTCTAATTTTTTTATGTTGGTGTGTGGAATTATGACTGATTTTTGTATAATAATTTTATATCCCTAAACTTTGCTGAATCCTCTTATTAAGTTTAATTATTTTTAAAAGTCTTTTAGATCTTCTATATGGAAATCATATTATTTGTGTAGATTTACAGTTTTATGCCTTTAGTGAAATGCTCAGTAGAGACAATGAATATGGTATTCTTACCTTATTCCTTATTTTAAAAAGAAATTCTTCTATTTCCCCATAAGTACAATGTTTGATAAAGTTTTTGGTGGCTATTAAGAAGATCCCTTCTGTGTCTACTTGATATGATTTTTGAAGTACCTAATGCTTTTTTAATCAAAAGATTATCTGTCTCTATTCCATTGATTATGTACTTTTTCTGCCTTCTCTTGATGTGATTTATTATGTTGGTAGATCTTCTAGTATTGAATTTCCCTTGCCTTTGTGAGGAAATTTACATGGTTGTGATGTATTATGATTTTAAACATTATTTCATTCAGTTTGTTAAAATTTTATTCAACATTTTTACATCTCTTTTCATGAATGAGTTTGGCTTGAAATGTTTCTTTCTTGTATTATCCTTGTTTGATTTTGGAATCAAAGTTTTGGAAGCCTCATAAATTAATGAGTTTTATTCCTTTTTATCCTGTTAAAAACCTTTTGAATAAAGTTGAAATTTATTCTTGAGGATTTGGTAGAATATGCTCATGAAACAGTCTGGCCCAGGGATTCACCCACCTACAAAATGGATTTTAACTGCTGATTTAATTACTTTAACAATTAGTGTATATTCTATTTTCCTTGGGCCAGCTATTAAAAGTTTTGGTAAAAGATTATTCATTTTATTTAAGCTTTTAATTTTGCGGTTATGAAAATTTCATCCTTTCTTCTTATCTAACACATGCAATTAAGACTAGAAATGTCCCCCTAGCAGTGTCCAGAAATTTTGATTTGTAATGTTGTCATTGTCAACATTTTTTTCATTTAAAATTATTTTATTTAAAAATATTTTGTTTTTTCAACTTTACTGAGATATAATTGGGAAATAAAATTATAATGTTTAATATATGCATACAATGAAAGGATTCCCACGTTTAAGTTAATTACTAAATTTATTACCTCACATGTTTATCTTTTTATTTTTTGGTGAGAGTACTTAAGTTCTACTCTCTCAACAAATTTCAATTACATAATATAGTATTATCAATTATAGTCATGTTATGCATTAGCTTTTTGGATGTAATTCATGTTATAACAAAGTTTTTACCCTTTTACCAGGCTCTTCCTGTTTCCTACAATTTCCTTTTCCTTGGAACCTCAACTCTCTGATAGGCTCAACAAAAATAGTCAATTTTCAGATTGTCAGGTGATTTTTGATTATAAATGTGGGATGTTTTTTCCAACTTTCTGGGTTTTTTTCCTCTGTAAACTGTTTATATCTTGATTCCATTGTTCCATGGCATTGCTGTCTTCAGCTATATCTTCTCTTTTATTAATTCCCTTTTTAGATGGTCTACACTGCTGTTAAAGTCATCCACTGAGTTTTTAATTCTAATTTATCTTTAATTCTTGGAGAAGGAAATGGCAACCCACTCCAGTATTCTTGCCTGGAGAATTCCACGGACAGAGAAGCCTGGTGGGTCCATTGGGTCCATGGGGTCGCAAAGGGTTGGACACGACTGAAGCAATTTAACCGACATAACCACATCTTTAATTCTACAATTCCAATTTGGTTCTTTCTCAAATCTGCCGGAAACGACTGAGTGGCTTCACTTTCACGCATTGGAGAAGGAAATGGCAACCCACTCCAGTGTTCTTGCCTGGAGAATCCCAGGGATAGAGGAGCCTGGTGGGCTGCCGTCTATGGGGTCGCACAGAGTCGGACATGACTGAAGCGACTTAGCAGCAGCAGCAAATCTGCTTGGTCACTTGGAAGATAGTTTTCTGTTAGCTGGCAGATTTTTATAGCTAGGCTTTTATTTATTTAAAGAATGCATATTTTTTATAATGTAGCACTATAGTTTCAAAACATGATGACTTTGTAGGTCTGCTCCTGCTGTATATCAGTTCAGTTCAGTCGCTCAGTCGTGTCCGACTCTCTGCGACCCCATGAATCGCAAAACGCCAGGACTCCCTGTTCATCACCATCTCTCGGAGTTCACTCAGACTCACATCCATCGAGTCAGTGATGCCATCCAGCCATCTCATTCTCGGTCGTCCCCTTCTCCTCCTGCCCCCAATCCCTCCCAGCATCAGAGTCTTTTCCAATGAGTCAACTCTTCGCATGAGGTGGCCAAAGTACTGGAGTTTCAGCTTCAGCATCATTCCTTCCAAAGAAATCCCAGGGTTGATCTCCTTCAGAATGGACTGGTTGGATCTCCTTGCAGTCCAAGGGACTCTCAAGAGTCTTCTCCAATACCACAGTTCAAAAGCATCAATTCTTTGGCGCTCAGCCTTCTTCATAGTCCAACTCTCACATCCATACATGACCACAGGAAAAACCATAGCCTTGACTAAATATATAGTTTCTGTTTATTTTTGTTCATAGTATTTTGCTCCATTGTGTACTTGCTTACTTTTGACTAAGCTGCAATACTTTTATGGGTAATTATTTGTGGTATTTCTTTGAGTCCCCAGAATAAAGGTCCATTCTTCCAGAGATGACTTTGTTTACTTCTTTCATTGGGTTCTATTGGTACTAACCTATTTAAGCTGAATTAATTGTTTGAGGTTATTAAGCAATCCAAGAGGGCTGCAAATCTGACTTGTGGTTACAGGTTTTCAATGACAGTTCATTTTTTCCCTCCTGCTTTCCTTTGTGCCAAGGCAACTTTTCTTATAGTCGCTGGGAGTATGAGGGCAAGCTGGGCTTATCCCTACTTACCTTGGGTATATAACCTTTTGGCTTCCTAACTTTATGGAAAGAGGTTCACTGTTAGGCTTTCCGTGTTGGGAGGTCTTGGGCTTTGTCTTTCATCTTCTAAGCTTTGTGAGTTTGAGCAAACTTTAGATTCAGGTTCTCTTACTTTGACAAATGCCATCAGGATAAATGTAGCTTCAGGATTCTTGATTCCCTTTGTCACATAGATTTTGATCTCATCATTCCTTAGTTGCCAGCTCTTTGAGATTTTTAAAGAAAAAAAAAATGCATCTAACATTTAGTTTTTTCCTTTTCAGATGGAAAATCTATCCAACAATCCTGCAAGTTCTTGTAGGAAATAGTAGGCTTCACTGACTTTTGAAATTTAATGACAACAAATTTATTTCTAGAAATTCCACACCATTTAAAAACATTACCTTATTCCTTTCTTGCTTTTGACTCTTTATTTTACACTCTTGAATTTTTAGTTTGGCAGCCTGTATCGAATCATTCTATGAACTAAAACACCTGTGGGTCAGGTTCTGCTGGATGCTGCTTCCAATGATTTCTGTTTGCTCTCTCGTTTCCTTGTGCGTTTTGTGATTTGGACTGATCAGCTTTTATGTAATGGAGCTTTATCAGTGGTATCCTGTGTGGTGTATATCAGAGTGTCTCCTTCTAGAGATGGTTTACACTTGTTTGTATCATGTGCTCAGGACATTGCCAGCAGGGGCCACTTCTCTGTGACTTCCTCAGTTGGGTGGTTCTGAGACTATGTAGTTAGTATAAGATGAGCCTGTGGTTATGAAATGTTAAAGATGGCTCAGTGGTAAAGAATCTGCCTGCCAATGCAGGAGACACAGGTTCAATCCCTGGTCCAGGAAGATCCCACATGCTGTGGAGCAACTAAGCCCGTGCGCCACAACTATTGAGCTTGTGCTCTAGAGCCTGGGGGCCACAGCTACTGACACCCTCATGCCTGGAGCCTGTGCTCTGCAACAAGAGAAGCCGTGGCAGTGAGAAGGCTGCTGCTGTAGCTGCTGCTGCTGCTAAGTCACTTCAGTCGTGTGTGACTCTGCGACCCCATAGACGGCAGCCCACCAGGCTCCTCTGTCCCTGGGATTCTCCAGGCAAGAGTACTGGAGTGGGTTGCCATTTCCTTCCCCAGTGCATGCATGCAAGCTAAGTCGCTTCAGTCGTGTCCGACTCTGTGCGACGCTATGGACAGCAGCCCACCAGGCTCCTCTGTCCACAGGATTCTCCAGGCAAGAATACTGGAGTGGGCTGCCATTTCCTTCTCCGAATGAGAAGCCGGCACACCACAACTAGAGAGTAATTTCCCCTCGTCGCTACTAAAGAAAAAGTCCAAGCAGCAATGAAGACCCAGCATAGCCCAATAAATAAATAAAATTATATAAAGAAAATGAAGATTTTTTTGGCTACCCAGTCCCCAGGACCCAAGAGATGGACTCTGTGCCATTTTCCTTTGACAGTGCATAGATTTTTTTCTAGTTCATCCTTGCACAGAGACATAGCTCTCTGAGTGTTATGATTTTTCAGATGTGATTCCACATCTCATCCTGGCCCGTGACTTTGTTGCTTGTACCTTGATGGCTATGCAAGCCCAAGGTTCTTTATTTTTTTCCCTTAATCGAGACCAGGAAATGCTCCGAGTGCAGCCACAGCCTCAGCATCACTTCCCACTCTGGTTTTCAGCTCCCTCTTCCTTTTTTGTTTTTCCTCCTCTGGTGATTTTCTTTGCTTTCTTATGAGATCAACCAAGCATTTGAACAATGTTTTATTTTATCTAGTATTTCTAAGTGGTCGGTTAACAGGAGACTTTTCAGCTATCTCATCTGCCACATTGTTGGAAATTGATATTAATTTACTTTTTTTTTTTTTTAGAGAACATCTACATGGTGTTCAATATCTGATTTGAATACCATTAAAAAAAAAGTTTTGGCTGATATTTTTGAAAGTTGAAAATAGTGAAAGCAAGGACCTCATCATATTTATATTCCTCTTGTCTAGATATAAAGTCAGAGAAGGCAATGGCAACCCAGTCCAGTACTCTTACCTGGAAAATCCCATGGACGGAGGAGCCTGGTGGGCTGCAGTCCATGGGGTCGCTAAGTCGGGCATGACTGAGAGACTTCACTTTCACTTTTCACTTTCATGCATTGGAGAAGGAAATGGCAACCCACTCCAGTGTTCTTGCCTGGAGAATCCCAGGGATGGGGGAGCCTGGTGGGCTGCCGTCTATGGAGTCGGACATGACTGAAGCGACTTAGCAGCAGCAGCAGCAGGTATAAAGTACCAATAATTGTTTCAAAAATGAAATAGGAAGTTTATCTATAGCATATCATCTGCTATTCTTTCAAGATTGTGCTTACTTCTAAGCATCTTTAAATAAAACATCTCAGCCAACATAAAAACTGTTATTAAGCAGACATCTGATTAGAGTGCTTTTGCTTTATTTGTTTAGTTGCTAAGTCGTGTCTGACTCTTTGACACCCCATGGACCATAGTAGCCCGCCAGCCTCCTCTGTGCATGGGATTTTCCAGGCAGGAATACTGGAGTGCGTTGCCATTTCCTTCTCTGAGGGATCTTCCCAACCCAGGGATCAAACTCATGTCTCCTGCATTGTCAGGGAGGTTTTTTACACTGAGCCACCTGGGAAGCCCTAGAGCGCTTTTATTTGTTCACAAAAAAGTTTCTTCTGACTTTGTGAGTGTGAAGGCTTTCCCTGCATCCAAACAAATGTTGGCATATAGCTAAAACATCAGGTGAGTAGCAAGGCTGTTTCCATCCATTTTGGTGACCTCTCTCCTGGGCCACATCTACCTGTGGTCGTTTTAATTCCATCATTATTTGTAGACTGGATAACAGTGCAATGTGATTACAGCAAACAGTATTAATAACAATGCTCCACGCCCCTCCTCTGTCCGTGAGCTCACATGTTTGAATACACACATATACACACATAGTATATCAGACATGTGCTACGTCTCAGGAAGAATAATCACAGTGGTCTTCAGGCATTTGGTGCTCAGAAGGAAGGCATTGCTAGGTACACAGGTCTTGGGAAGTGGGCACTGGAGTAGCTTCTTGCTTTCCTGAAACCCCCTCCTAGGGGTTCCCTCCCCCGCCAGGCAGAGCAAGGTGACATCCCAGAGCCTCCAGTACCGAGGCTCTGCCAGGCCTCACTGGTTAATTGCCAACCAATGTGGGAGTTAATCAGAAATTTCCCAGGCAGCTGGAGTGGAGATTTGAGAGAAAACAGGGCAAGCAGCTGCCAGACATAATCCCCTACCCGCCTGCCCTCTCTAGGATGCTAGAGAGATTTTTTTTTTTTTTAAATATCTTGCTTTTCTGACATCCAGAGCAGATAATTTTATTGTTGTTGCTTTTACTTTTTTTTTGTTTTTTGACCTCACTGTGCAGCCTGTGGGATCTTAGTTCCCTGACCAGTGATCAGATCCATGCTCCCTGCATTGGAAGTGCGGGGTTTTAATCACTGGACCGTCAGGGAAGTCTCGAGATGGAGATTTTGAGGCAGCCTCTGGATGTGATGGTGTTACCCTGGGCAACCCAAAATGCAGCAAGTGGAGAATGGAGAGATGGGAATTGGTTAGGGGAGGTGAACTTTAGAGCTGAGAGTAGGTGCAAAGGGGCGTAGCGTCTTCTCTGCAGATGGTGCTGGGCGTGGACTTGGGGAGGCTACTGCCAACTCACAGAGGCAGACGGACTCCCAGGAGCTATGGTTTCCAGTGTCTGTATATCTGCATTTAGTGCTTTAGAGGAGAGTTTAAACCAGTGCAAATGGATGTGGCCATGACTGTCAGATAGTCAGAGACCGCAGGCCCATTCTCCATTGTCTAATTTTCTAATGAGATCGTCAGCAGGCCAAACACAGGCCATGCCTTATCCTGCAAGCATGAGTGGTAACTCTAGAGAGCTGGCCAGATGCCAGTTCAGTAGGGAGCTCTGTGTTGACGATATAACCCACAAATCTGCACCGTTGGTCACTAGAAGGGATTATGCCCTAACCCCCTCTTACAGCTCGGGTCCTAGGAGAGCAAGCCTGACCACGGTGGGTGTCTGTTCCCTCCCATCCAAGCCTGTGCTCTCCTGCTAGCGTCTCCTTTCTCTTGGCCCTATCTTGGTTCCTGTTTAGGGTTCTAGGGAGTAAGCATGGCAATAGGAGTTAGGGGAAGTCCTGGGCTCAATTCGGCATCCCTCTTGGCAGGCCGAAAGTCAAGAAGGTGCAGATAATCATCATAAAGGAGAGGCCAGGAGGCTCAGACCCTCGTATACTCAAGAACGAGTGTCAAAATTTCAAGGGCCAGTATTTTACCTTCTCCCACCACCCCCCACCCCTGACAGCCCCTAGGCCTGATGGTGTCATCAGTCTCAGTCTGGATTAGGGCTCTTTGAAACACAGACAGAAGGACATCTTGACTTCTTGGCTCCCTGCAGGTGGAGTAAGTCAGTATTGAAGAGACCCCGAGGATTTCCTTAGGAGTTCCAATCTCAGGTCCACTAATGGTTTTCTGTTGGACCCTTTTCCACTCCATACTGCTTTCCTGACTGTAGAGAATCACCCCAGCAAGTGTTCCAGGTTTTGCCCTGATTTCCTGAGAACATTGCTACTTCTGCCTCCAACTTTCCTTTGCTCAGTATTTTTTGGACTTCTATCTGAGGTTGAAGTCTGAGATACGGGTCTCAGGTTGGTCTCTGAGATACGGTGCTTGTCGGCGGACATGAGAACTCTTTCTGCTGGTCCCTAAAACAGGAGCACTTTCTCCTAGGACGACTCTGCCCCAAATGATAGATTTAGGGTTAGATCCTGAGCCTTCTGGGGCTTCCAGAGTGAAGAATCTGCCTGCCAACGCAGGAGACGCGGGTTTGATTCAGACCAAGCCTGCAGTGCTGAGTTGACATAAGTGGTAAGGGAGAACTCTGGCACTCCCCAGTCCCCCTTCATTATATGTTGCAGCTGCTTCTTGGGGGCTGGAAGGTGGGGGGTGTATTGCTGAGAGGAGCCAGGAGCTCCGCAGGGTGACTGTAGAGGTCGCAGCTCGGGGGTGGCCACTCACATGTCCCCAGTGGCGTGACTCTGGGCGAGGAGGGCTCAGCTGCTGCCCTGAGCCGGCTCCTCTTGGGGCTCACCTGCCTGCTGTGAGTCTCTGTGTGGCGTGTGTGTGTGGAAGTCACAGGAAGTGCTGTAATCCTGTTATCCCTGTCCTTTCCCGCCCAGGGGTCTAAAATCCAATTCCTGAGAACATCAGCAGACATAATGGATGTGGACGTCAAGGGAAATGCCAGAGGGGCTCGGGCGGCTTCGCCAGCTCCCCACGCAGCCGGATTCAAGCGAGCCTGTCCCTGACCCTGACGCGTGAACTGGACAGTGGCCCAGCTCCGCCTCAGGCCTTCCCACCCCCGCATTCTGCTTTCCTGTCCCGGGGCTAATTCCTGGGCACCCCACCACGCCTGGGTGCACCCCACTCCTCTGCACAGGCCCTCTCACTCTGTACCTTTCTGCTCCCCTCCCCCGCATGTCAGATTCCCTTTCTTAGACTGAGCTCAGCTCCTCAAGCAGAATTTCTCAAGATCAGTGCTTTGCTTTCCTGGCCTTCTTGACTCCTCCCTGTTCTTGGCAAAGACTTCCTTTCTTGATGTGATTTCCACCTGCGATCTTGCAGGTAGAGAGCGCTGGGCCCGGCTCCAAGGGTATTGACCAGCTGACCCTGCGTCCAGCCACCAGCCTCTTGTCTCCTGTGGGTCTGTCTGGAGCTGCTTCCTGCGGTCGCACTGTGTCTGTCTGCTCCTTTCTCTCTCATGGGAAGTTATTGACAACATGCTTTCAGACTGGTCATTTAAAATGCAACAAGAGCCTGCAGGCTTAAGGATTTATAGCGGACAGACGCTTAAGAATAATAGAGTAATTAAGGGGGAGGGCTGATGGGGAAGATACATAAAAATCACCCACAATTCTATGACTTGGAGATAACCACTGTAAACACTCAGCAGTGTTTCCGTCCCATTCTTTTCATGCATATTTATCAAGCATTGCTGTGATTAGCGGAGAAGGCAATGGCACCCCACTCCAGTACTCTTGCCTGGAAAATCCCATGGATGGAGGAGCCTGGTAGGCTGCAGTCCATGGGGTCACTAAGAGTTGGACACAACTGAGCGACTTCACTTTCACTTTTCACTTTCATGCATTGGAGAAGGAAATGGCAACCCACTCCAGTGTTCTTGCCTGGAGAATCCCAGGGATGGGGGAGCCTGGTGGGCTGCCGTCTATGGGGTTGCACAGAGTCGGACACGACTGAAGCGACTTAGCAGCAGCAGCAGCAGCAGCAGCAGCTGTGATCAGACTTTTGATTCCACTTTTCACCCAAGTTGCTTCTGGGCGGGCGTTAACAGATGCCCGGGAAAGAGGCATCCTTCTGCAAGTCTTGGGCAGAGAAGCCTCAGCTCCTAAAATATTGGTCCAGCTAGTCACAGCCGGTGCCATCCCAGGTGGGATCCTGCTTACTCCGCTGCATTGAGAAATCTGTATTTTCTTTGGGTTTCATCAGCTTCAGGCCCTTTTCCAGGCTGAGTTCTGCCTGCACACACTCCCCCACCCCCCAGGGCTGGTGGCTCTGCTATTCCCTGGATTTACTCTGAGTGCAGTGTTGTCGTCCCCACCGGGCTCTGAGCAGCAAGGATCTCCTGGATCCCATGTCCCAGGAAGCAGAGACGGAAAGTCTCAGGGACACCCCACTTTCTTCTGATCTGCTTTTCCACTTGGAATTCAGAGCACTCTGCTGCCTTTCTCCTTTGCAGAAAGGGCCAGAGGCTGTTTTCTCTCCCATTACCGGTGAAAGCTAGCTTATACCAGCAGCCGCTTCCCATCGATTGCAAGGAAAGCCGCCGCCAGACTGGCAATGTCACACGAGGGCACAGAGAGGCGAGGGTTTTTCTTTACAGAGTCAGTCTCTTCTCCAGCAGGACGAAAGCGCTGGAGGATGCAGAAGGAAGCCTGCTCCGGTCCTTCTGCCCCCGTCCTCGACCCCACAGCTCTGTCTAGGAAGGAATATAAACCTCCCCCGAGTGAGCTGACTGTGGCGTGTCTGCGGAAGGTGTCTCCCTCCACACCAGCTGTCTCTCTCCTTGCCTGCTGACTCCATTCCAAATCTTTCCATCCTCTTTGTCTCTTTAGGGCCCACCTACCCTCCTCCCCCATGCACACTCCTCTATCTGGAAGCCTGCCCTAACTTCTCCTGACCCTTTGCTCTGAATTCCTGCAGCACAGACAGCCCCCAACAGCACCCCCCGGGGGAGCCAGGTAACCAGGAGCCCCTGGTCTGGGCCTTGCTTTCGAAGGCTTCTCTCTGGTCCTCCATTGGCCGTGTAGCTTCCACTAGGTACAGTAATTCTCTGAGCTGGTCACCCAGGTTTTTCAACTCTGGAGGCAGCCTGTGGACAGTCAGCTCTCATAGGGCCTACTTCATTCCTTGTAGAATCTGAACGATGACTGTGTATGTGTGGGGCCTCCTTACACAGTGAGGAAGTGAGAGAGTGACACCCAGGGTGTGACTCTTTCTACAAAGAAGGGCGGGCAACACAGACTGCCCCAGGAGGTCTGAGAGGTGGGAAGGGGCACTGTGGGAGGGACTTTTTTTTTCAGGGGATAATGAACAGGTCAGGGAGGGACAGACCTTAATAGTATTGAAAATGCTTCAAGCAGATTCCATCATGAAATGAACCCAGAACTGAAGAAACTCACAGACAGCCAGGGACACCCCAATTCCCCATCCCGTTGGGAAGAAAACATGGAGAATGAGTGTCTTAGAGGGTTGCTCTTCGATAGGATGGCTTGGCTGAGGGGCTGGGGACCCACCTGTGGATGGGGAGTTACAAGGTCAGGCCGACTAGAATGCACTAGAAGTCCCATTAGTCTGAATGAACAGCAAGAATCGGAGTCTGACCTGTGTGCAGAGACCAGGGACGACAGAGAAGAAGGAACGCTCTCTGAGCCTTGCCTGGCTACCTGGCTCTGGCCCCAGAGATGCTGCGGGGCTGTGTCCCACGGAGCAGAGGATGGAGCTGCTAGAATTTACAATGGCCAAACTCAGCTCTGCCACCTGCCAAGTCCCTGGGCTTTTTGGTGGCCACAGCTTGATTTTTCACTCTCTCTCTCTTAATCTAATGCACAAGACTAAATTCAACTTAATTAGGAGGATTATATGTCTTATAAATTTAATATTTAATATTCAAGCAGGAGCTTTCACCCCTCGGCGTATTTATTAAAGATATCCTGGGAGGAATGTTAATGAATCATGACGTCATAAATATTTAGACCGAAGGAGCTGGAGGCAGAAAAGAGGGGAGCAAGAAGAACAGATCATTTTAGGAGCCAAAGGGGATGAAATTTTCCTCTTGGATAGGGGCTGGTTGGGCAGAAATGCGACTTCAAGATTCACAGCTGTGAGCCATGTTCTTGTCCAAAGCTGAGCGGAGCTGGGGGTGCCGTGTGCGCTGGCTGAGTCGGGTTCTTTCTGCATTTGCTTGCATGCTGTGCCGTCAGGATGCCAAAGCGCACATTTCAGTGGATGATGAGGAAGTATCCTGGCCTGACACTGCACCCATTCTGTCTTCTCTGGCTGGCTGAGAGCAGCATTTGGTGTAGATTCCACATTTGCATGACTGACCTCAGTGTTGAACCTTCTTCCAGAAGCTGAATGTTTTATAACGGAAATAACATGAAAAAAAAAAAAAAAAAAAAAAAAAGGAAATAACTTGGGAAGAGGGAGCCTAGAAGCTCATTTGCAGCCTTGGGGTGGGACTTTTCCATAGTTATTCTTCCCAGTGCCCTTATGTCTCCAGACCCAAGGGGTGTACAAATTACCCTCTTCTGATGGAACTGGCTTATTGAACAGTCTGAACTGAGAGGGATGCAAAGAGGGATACAGGAAGAATCTCCCTTCCCATCTCCTAGTGACTTCTCAGACAGAGCCCTGGCTTTCCAGTCCCCTTGGTGGAAATAAAGGGCTCCTGGTCTGGTCTGGTGTACAGTTCATTTCTTCACCAGCCATCTGGGTCAGTGCTCCCCTGCCCTCCTCCAGAGATGACGGCGCAGTGGTGGGGGCTGAGTTGCTCTCTTAGGAGCAGAAGTCATCATCCTTAGTGGTGCCATAGGAGAGAGCTCTGGGCTATCCCTGCCTTGGGGGCTGGGGAGGAGGGGGCAAGAAGTGTCCAAACAGACCAGGGGCGACCCAGCCCTTCTCCTGCTGGAGGTGAATGAGATGTAGCATCTTCTTCTTGCAGCCACTTCCAGTCTCCACAGTCTATTCTCTTGGAGTGACCTTGTCTTCACTCAGATTCAGAGAAGCATCTTCTACCCCTTCCCGAAGGAAAAGGGAGGGAAAATCCACAGTGTTCTTTGCCCCAGGTCTTTAACTCTGTTTTTCTGAAAATTATCTGGACTTCTCTCTTGTCCTCTGCTTGTGTTTAGGGAGGAAGGTGTGAGAGTAGTTGGCGACAGAGCCTTCTCATAAGTTTCTGGAAGCTTCTGTAAAAACGTAAGAAGTAACTTCATGTCTATTATTTTCAGGTTTAAGGCCTTAGCTGAGATTCTGTAAGCCAAGGCAATTGGAGAGGGTTCAGTCAGCAAATCTTATATTAGCTTTCTGTAATCATGATATATATCATGATATATATATCGACAGTCACGCATGAAGAAACTTCTCTCCCATCTCCATGTCATTCATTCATTCACACCTTGATTCCTTGGCTCTTGTGTTCTGCAATGGGCTTAGTGTTAGGGACACAGATATGAATAAAGACCATCACCCTTGCCCTTGCAAAGCTTTGAGTCGGGTGGGGAGGTAGGCCAGCTAATACATGTGATAATCCTCAAGGAGGGGAAGGGTCGGGACTTCTCTGGCTATCCAGTGGTTAGGACTCCACTGGACCTGGGTTCAGTCCCCTTGTTGGGGAACTAAAATCCCACAAGCTGTGAGGTGCAACTTCCCATTCTGCTTGACACCACTCCCTGCCCCAAAAAAAAGAGGGGAAGGAAAAAGGGCCATGGAGAACATGCAGGGGTACCCAGCTTAGTTGGTGGGTATCAGGGAGGGCTTTCTGGAGTAAGTGGTAACTAAGGTGCATCCCGAAGGCTGAACAGAAAGTAGCTAGACAAAGGGGATCAGCATTTTAGGCAGAGGGAACAGCATATACAAAAGACTCAGAGGACAGATAAAGGCAGGTTTGGGGAATTACAGGAAATTCAGGGTGGCTGAACCATAGAGAGCAGGTCAGGGATTGAGGGCTCGTGGATGAAGGCCAGAATTGTGGCTGGAGCTTGATCACGCAGGGCCTGGCTCCAGGAGGGGGCTTCATCCTGAGGGCAAGGGCAAGCCCCAGAGGCCATCCAGCAGGGGCTGACACAACACGCTTCCCAGGTAGAAAACAACCCCTGGCTGCGGGTGGAGAATGGATTCAGGGCCTGCCAAGAGCCTGCTGCCATGTTTTTCTAGTCTTGCTTGCCATTAGCCTACTCCATGGGAGAGAGCTGGTTGACTAGACTAGGGCCAGGCAGGACCAGAGGGAGGTAGGCAGATTCAAGAAGCGTCTCGTTTCTTATTTGTTTTCATTTTTTGCTATAGAAAGAGCCCCTGCATTCGTGTTCTTACTTCAGGGTCCAGCATGCCTTCTGTCCTCCTCCACAGCCACCCCAAACATTTAAAAGCCCAGATCCTAGTCCCTTAGCTCTGGGGTCAGGGCATCTGTGATTGTAAGATGAGTTACCATGGCAACCCAGAGCAATTTTGGGTTTGGCCTGGCAAATTGAAGGTGAGTGATGGAGGTAAAAGATGCTGCGATGAGCAGAAGAGTTTTGGCTCTGAGTTCGCCCTAACACAGGCTGGAATTGTTCTGTAGGCCTAGCAACGACCTGCCAGGCTGGACAGGGAGGCCAGGCCGCTTGAGAGAAAAGCCAGGTCTGAGTTCTGACCTTCGGAAGGTGTTGGGAGGGGTGGCGGTAACTATGGTAACCGGGAGTGCATGACACCATGGAGAATGAGCCAAGGCCCTCTGGGACCTGTGGATACACGTGGCGGCCTGTGGTCTGAGATCCGAAGGGCAGCGTGGATGCTGAAGGTGCCCAGGGCAGCAGATGGGTGATAGACGGAAGTGTTGTCTCCAGACCCAGGGGAGAGGGTTCTGGGAGGGGCTGGGGAGTTTGTGAGGGGCACTCCAGTGCTCCCTACTGGTCATGTCATCATAACCCCCTGGGCCCAGCTCTGTGGGGTCTCCTGGGTCATCTGCTGCTTCCGTGGTAAGCTTCTGGGACCGAGTCCCAGTGAACCTGTCCTCCCCACCCTCCCTTCTCGTGCTGCCCATCTCCCTTTCTTCTCACGCTCCACTCTGCTGCAGCCGTGCTGGTGCTGGCGAGGCTGGAATTCTCCCTGTGTCCTTTTCCCTTTGTCCCCCTGTTGGTCATCAAGCCCCTTGTCTGGCTGTGCTGACATCATGGTGGGAAGTTTTCTTCCCAACAGTGTTTGAAAACCTGGGGAAAAGAAGCAGACAGTGGCTAGAACCCCTCCACCAAAGTCCCCAATCTCTTCTTCCTTCCAACCCATGGGGAATTCGCGTCCTTCCTCAGTTTCCTCCTTTTGTAGGAGGTGACCCTGTAGCTTGCTGGGGTGGTTGGCTGCAGGGTGAAGGTGGGAAAACTCAGTTAGTGGGGATCCCTCTGTATGGAGAGCCCATTCCTGTGGCCTGGGGTGAAGGGCGAGCACAGTCTGGGTGGAGACCTGCAGAGACTGGGGCTGTAGCCTATGATGGGAGGGGTGTGTGTGTGTATGTGTGTGTGTGTGTCTGCAGGATGGTTCTTTTTGGCTCATTTTGCATTTGAGTTACAAACATGGGTAAAGCTAGGGGCAATTGGGAGCAGCAGAGGGAACCTTGCAGGCAGTGGGGAGCCTGGGCAGAGGCAAGCATGAGGCTGATCATACAAGTGTTATATGTGCTGGGCAGGTGCTCACTTGGAATTGAGAGCCTTCCTTAAGAGGACAGGCTTGATTTTGAGATGGATTCAAATCTCACACACTCACCAGTAGCCCTTTGTGATAATTTGAGGTTTCCCTGGGGGCAGTAAGTGACATAATTTTCAATGCACTAGCAGGAGATGGCAGAGCTGGGCAGGGAGGTGGGCCCCCCTGAGGTGATGCAGTCTCAGGTACCCATCATTTTCTTAGGAAGATGTACAGGGTCACTAGCCTCCTAGTTCTGGCTCCCTGCTGTATTGGAAGGAGGGGCCCTAAGGGGAGAGAAGGGCAGAAACTGCCTGGGGCCTCTGCACCTGAGTCTTGCAAAGGAGGGGTGAGGTGTTGGCCTCTATGCTGCACAGACTGGTGAAAAAGAAAAACCCGCCAACCAGGGCTAATACGAGCAAGCTGACTTCTTTTGTCTAGTAAGAATGTTAAAAAAAGAAAAGGAAAAGAAACACTGATTTAACAACAAAACCACTGTTATTATTATCAATTCATAAAAGAAATGATATTTTAACAGGAAAAAGGGACTCTTCCTAGGAAGGGAATAATCTCGGAATGAAGGATAACTCTGTCCAAGAAAGGGCAGTTGGAAAACTTACATGTACGTGTGTGCAAACACACACACGCACACACACACACCCTGCATTTTTCTTGTTTTTATTTTTTCATTTTGATAAAGTCTGATAAAAGCATTTCCCTGAGATGGTCCTGGTCTATAGTGGTTTTGGAGCCAAGGAATCTTGAGCCGTTGGGCAGGGAGGAAGATGGGGGTGGGCTTGTCCTGCCCCACCTCCTGGGGGTTTGTAGTGCTGGGACTCCATCCCAAACAGGCCACAGTGATCCTTACAAGGCAGCTCATCTTGGACTCAGAAAAGAACTAGAGAAGGGGGAGAATAGTAATGGACTCTGAAGTTCTCCCCGGCAGGATCTTTCTCCATCCCCCCATCCTCCACGTATCCTTCCTATCCCCCCCCTGGTGCCCTGTGAAAGCTTCTCCCGCCTCCCCTAGCCATCACCCTGCTGAAGGACAAAGACCCCGGGGCCTTTCTGATCAGGGACAGTCATTCATTCCAAGGAGCCTATGGGCTGGCTCTCAAGGTGGCCACGCCCCCTCCCAGCGCCCAGTCCTGGAAAGGTACAGAGTGGCCCAGCCTGAGGGGGAGGGGATGGGGTGAGGGAGGCACAGAGGCAAGACCAGGCAGGTGGCCCGTGTCACTTCGTAGTAGGCAGGAGGAGGAGATGAGCTCTCCTGCTTGGTAGAGAATTCCAGCAAAGAAGTAGAACCTGGAATCTTCTCCCCTCCTCTCCACTCCCGTCAGGGGACCCCTCGGAACAGCTGGTCCGCCATTTTCTCATTGAGACTGGGCCCAAAGGGGTGAAGATCAAGGGCTGTCCCAGCGAGCCCTACTTTGGTGCTGTCTCTTATACACATCTACCCCCCCATCTCCACGTATCCTTCCCATCCCCCCCACCATCCTCCATGCATCCTCCCCACCCCCCCATCCTCCACATATCCTTCCCATGTTTGGTATTCCAATGGCCATTGTCATCTCCCTAAGGTCCAAGGGTTTTCCATTCTTGGAACAAAGCTCTGCCCAAGCCAAAGTCATGGCCACAACTACCTAAAGTTCCAGCGGAGCCTGATGAACCCACGTCCACAGCACCCGGGAGCTGGTCGATGTGGACCCTGTCTGTCGTGTCTTTGGTAAATCACTGCTCTGGGCCCCAGGTGAGGGGCTGTTAGCAGTTTCCTCACGGGGACACATGTTTTCAGTTGCATCATTTTCAGGAACTCTTCTCATCAGTTCAGCTTTTTTATTTGTTGTTCTAAGCTGGTGACTTACACTGTCTTTATCAGCTCTTAGCCTGAGTTCTGACCATCTCTCAAGTGGGAAAATGCCTGGCAAAACATCAATTTCCTCTGAATGGAGATTCTGAATTGTCCATGAAATGAAAGCTTGTTCGCTGAAAGAGCTTTAATAGAACCACAGCCCCGAGGTTGCAGCTGAGTCGCTTGGACTTTTGGTGGCCTCAGGGACAAAACACCTCAGTGTTAGTGTGTGCGACATTGATGTGCCAGGGCAAATGCATGGCTGTGCCTGGGAATTTACACATGGACACATGTACAGACCCATGGGAGCTGGGAGGACAGGACCTAGGGGAAAGAGGAAAGTCTGTCTTAAAGGGACAGTTATTTTCCTTGTCACCTGCTGCTCAAACGAGCTCTGGGTTAGAGTGGGGAAGGTTGAATCCAGTCCCAGCTCTGCCTTGATATTGCTGTGGGTCCTTGGGGAAGTAACTTCACCTCTCTGAACTTCATCTGCAAAATGGATATGGAGACCTCTCAGTTCAGTTCAGTCAGTTCAGTTCAGTCGCTCAGTCGTGTCTGACTCCTTGCGACCCCAAGGACTGCAGCACACCAGGGTTCCCTGTCCTTCACCAACTCCCGGAGTTTGCTCAAACTCATGTCCAACTAGTCGGTGATGCTATCCAACCATCTCATCCTCTGAAGAAGGCAGTTCTTCACCTCCTGCCTTCAATCTTTCCCAGCATCAGGGTCTTTTTCAACGAGTCAGTTCTTTGCATTGGGTGGCCAAAGTATTGGAGTTTCAGCTTCAGCATCAGTCCTTCCAGTGAATATTCAGGATTGATTTCCTTTAGGATTGATGGAGTCCTCTAGAGACCCTGTATGTATGGAATGCCGCAGTCAGCCTTTAAGGCAGGAAACAGAAACCACTCTAGGTATTTCAAGCAGAAAGGGATTTTATAAAGAGAATGAGGACGTCACAAAATCCTTGGAAGAGTAAAGGAAGTTGAAGGCTCTGGGTAGGAGAACTGCCCCATCAGGGTTGCCTCTATGTCCCCGTCACAGCCCAGCCCACTCTTGACTTGGTGACATGACCGTGGGCCCTGGAGCCCAGCCACCACCGGCACCTGTGTCTGCCTGGCCCTGCTTGCCTGACTGCGACCCTGCAGAGATGCGGCGGCTCTCTCCAGATTTGGCAAGAATGCATCTGATCAGCAGAACCTGATGGTCTGGGAAGTGTGGTTTCTCGTCTTGCCAGCTCTGGATGAAATGGCAATGCAGAATCACTAGAACATCTCTCCACGGTTCATGATTCTGCTGGCGAGATTATCAGCAGAGACACCAGACTGTCAAAGTTGTTCTTGGCTTTGCCACACTTCGCCCAGCCTCCTGAGTGGCCCCCAGCTCCAAAGGGATGAGGTGCCCTGCATGTCAGGGTGCTGGGCTTGGATGCCCCTTGAGGTCTGCTTCTGACCTTAGCTTGCTGTGGGAGTGGAAGGATTAAGAATTGCCAATCGCTTTCTCTTCCCTTGGTTCCCAATGCCCCAACTTCCTCCCTCATGTGAGGTTGAAAAACAGGATTTGGAGGACTGAGAAGTTCAGGAGGATCTTGAGGAAGAACTCGAGAGTTCTCTTCTGGAGTCACATGGCCAAGGCCTTGGCCCATATCTCAGGACGAATGGCCCCCTCCTCAGCTGGGAGAGGAGCTGAGCTCAGCGGGACTCCGCCTGGAGCAAGGATGGAGGGGGCCAGCTCCATTCCCTGGCTCTCCCCTGCTGTCCTGACAAGGAAAGGGATATTGAGCGGAAAGGATGGGAGGCTGGCTGCTGCTGCTGGTAGGTCGCAAGGAGAAGGGGACAGGCGAAGGAATAGAATTTTATTCATTGTTCATGGGAAACTTCCCTGTGTCTGCATCGCTCCTCTAAACTGGCACTAATTGCACCCTCCCTCCCCACGCCTGTCAGTGGAGCTGCAGGGAGGGAAGATGCCAGGGAGTGAGGAGACACAGCTTGTTCAAAAGCTGGGCTTCAGATCAGGAGAGGCGGTGAGTGGGGGAAGCAGGAGAGGGTGGCTGGGATGGCGCTGGTGGGCACCTGGCAATGCCAGGGGAATCCAGTCTCTTTTCCCAGTGTGTCCTTAGGATTTTACCCCTGGGAACTTATGGAGAAAGGCCCGGGAATAGGCTAGTTTTTCTAAAGATGGCTTCATTCGGAGGTGAGCGGCAATTAAGCTTTCGAGCACCCGAATGGCAGTGTGTCCGGCTGCAACGTTGACACTTTGGAACAACGGTGGGACTTGCAGGGTGCACTGTGGGTTCTCCAGATGGGATGTTCCTCTTGAGAAGGCACCCAGACACCATCCACATTTTCTGATGAGGAACTTTATGGGCTGAAAAAGAGAGCCCAAGGCTCTTCCTGGACACGAGGCTCCCAGGAAGCAAGAGGGTCTGTGTAGTTTAGTGGAAAGTTCTTCAGTGTGTTTGGGCAGGAGAAATGGCTTTGTCTTGACTCCATCACTTCCCCTCTTGGCTAGATGTTTCCATACCTGTCCAGTTATGTAGTGGCCATCACCGAAGGCCTGTTTGACGCTGATGGTCTGTAATCTCAGGTCTTCCGCTCCTTTCCCAGGGGTGTGTGATCTTCCCCTTCTGGTCTCAGAGTGAGGCTCAGTCGCCTCCACACTCTTTTCTCAGGCAAGTGCAGGGGTGGTCCCTGCATGTCAAAAAGACCCCGTTTGGCTGTAGGGAAAGAGCCCGGATGTTCGCTGCATACAACCTCCGGTGTAGTTATTCAGCAGGAAGAAAGACCAGAAAGAAAAGCAAAGGGAAAAGATATTGTTTGGATACAATCTGTGTTTGCAATTTTCCACATCGGTTCTTTTTATGAACGCTCCAAAAACAAGACAACAGCAGTGGCTGATTCAATATGCGCCATGCAGGAAAACAATAAGGAAAAAAAAAGAAGGGTTTTTAATAAGCACTTGGAAAGCCTGTAATTAAATCTCGGGCTCTGTTTGGAAAACAAGAATCTCATTTAGTGCTTTTGCCCTGGCGCTCCCTAACATCTGCACCCGTGTTTTCTGCCGGGCAATTACAGCATCCTCTGCGGCTTGATTAACAAATACAGGTGTGGGCTCTGGAGGGGGATCCCAGGATGGAAGGAGGGGTGGACTGGGAGACTTGGCGCTCACCCTAACAGGTGTCGGAGACCTGGGGGAGGAAGAGGCTTAGGGCACGGGAGAGGAGAGAGGAAGATGCTCAGAGGGGTGTCTCCCCCCTGCTCTTCTTGAGTCAGATTTCACCAAGGACCCCAGGGGTCAAGGGCTCACTGAAGGCCCCTCTAGCCTAGGATTCAGGGGCTTTAAAAAAGATGATCAGGGGGATGGGATGGGGAGGGAGGTGGGAGAGAAGTTCTGGATGGGGAACACATGTGTGCCCGTGGCTGATTCACGTCGATGTTTGGCAAAAACCACTACAATATTGTAAAGTAATTAGCCTCCAATTAAAATAAATTAATTAATTGAAAAAAAATTTTAAAAGATAATCAGAGGAAGAAGGGACATTTCAATAAGGGAATGGGAACCCCAAGTCAGTGGGAGTTGTGTGTCCACAGGTAAATTTTAGGAAATTTACAAAAGTGGCACAGGAAGGGCATATCTCCTATACTTCAAGTAGTTTAAAATCACCTTTTTGGGACTTCTCTGGTATGTCCAGTGGCTGAGACTCCAGGTTCCCAATGCAGGGGGCTGGGTTCGATCCCTGGTCAGGAAACAATCCCTTGTCAGGTTAGATCCCACAAGGAAGAGCTGGCACAGTGAAATACATATATACATACCTAAAAAATATGGGCTTCCCTGGTAGCTCAGTGGTAAAGAATCTGCCTGCCAATGCAAAAGATGCGGGTCTGATCCCTGGGTCAGGAAGACCCCTGGAGAAGGAAATGGCAACCCACTCCAGTATTCTTGCCTGGGAAATCCCATGGATGGAGGAACCTGGTGGGCTACAGTCCATGGGGTTGGAAGAGAGGCAGACTTAATGACTAAATTAATGACTAAACAACAACAGTAAGAACAAATAAATAAAATTGCCTCCTTGACTGTAAGACTCCACCTGTCCTATGGAAATGCCACCCTCTCTCCCCAGCCGCCTTGTTATGGTACCGTTTGTTACTACATATTCGCTAGGGGCCAGGCACCTGCTAGGCTCTGCCCTTCACTCATTTCCCTGTGTCCCCCAACAGTGGCCGGAATGCTGATGTATCCACCTTTGTTTTCTGGGTGAGAAATTTGAGGCACAGAGGTTAAAAATACCTGCAGGAATATGTAGCTGGTGGGAACGGACCAGCTCTGAACCCAGGCCATCCGCTGGCCTTGGTCCCTTGCTTGTTTATCAGAGACGTGTTCTCTCTTCCCCTTCCTCCACTCGCTCTGGGTGCTTGCTTCCCAGGTGTTTTAGCTGAGTGCCTGCTGGGAGAACAGAGGAGGCATCTCGGTCTGGATTGGGTGGGGGTGGGGCTGGGATCTCACTCCGGGAGCCCAGAGTCCCAGGGATGTGATGTCAGGGAAAGGAATGGAGAAGCAGCTTGATTCAAGCGATGTTAGGGCTTGCAGTGACAGGGGCTGCTTCTGTGCGGAGCAGGGCCTGCCATCTTGAGCAAAGGTCCTGACATGTAAAGCTTTTCCTAGAAAGCTTTTGCTAATCTAATGTCTTATGCGAATATTATGTACAATATGTGAAGTGTTATCATGTCCGACTCTTTGTGACCCTATGGACTGTAGCCCGCCAGACTCCTCTGTCCATGGGATTCTGCAGGCAAGAATACTGGAGTGAGTTGTCATGACCTCCTCCAGGGGATCTTCCCGACCTAGGGATCAAACCCGTGTTTCCCATTGCAGGCGGATTCTTTATCATCTGAGCCACCAGGGAAGCCTCGTTAGGTACTATGAGGACATGTATTATTGGCTGGGTGCTTTGTCAGGAAGCATGCCTCAGGTTGGCAGTGCCAGAGGGCTGAGAGAACCTGATTACTTTGGTGTCTTGTGTTTATTTACTGATTGCCTGTTTTTAATGCTCTGAAGCAGAGCCTGGGTCTTTTGGAAAAGTTTGGCCTTTCCTTTCCATCACCATGCGACCTTCAGCAAAGGATTTTCCCTCCCTGAGTCTCAAAGACAGATGGATTTCCTTGTTAGAAGTTGTGTCCAACTCCACGGTGCTACCTTATGGCTTTGAGCTCTGCCGCGCCTCTTGTCATGGCTGCATCTCAGCTCTAGCCAGAAGCTGGCTCTGGCCCCTTCCTCCTCAGCTCCCCCCCAAAGTGCTGAGGGTGCTACCCCCCACGCCAGCTGGAAGCTGCCCTGCTGGTGTGTGTGTTCATGGCGACTCCTGTGCCCGGTGCCAGGCTCCTGGAGGAGGACTGAGATTCTAAAGCAGCCAAGCCCCTCGCCATCACTTGGTGTAAGCTTTTCTCACTTCCTGAAATGAAGAGAAGGAAAGCTTCTGATGCGCTGCTCACTGGCTGCCTCTTCTGCTATTGACACTCTGTTGTCTGTTGTGACTGCGGCTGTTGGGACAACAGCTACTGAAGTGTTGCCTGTATGGACTGGATAAAGTGAAGGGGGAGAGGAGGAGGAGCAGGGGGAGGGAGAGGAGAAGAGAGAGAGAAAGTGAGCATCACCAAACTGGGAAGTAAATTTATATCCTTGGGACCAACTGACTTCACAATATCTCCTGCTATCAGGAAGCCAATGCGCATGGTGAAAATCCACAGAAGATGAGAGCAGGCCATTTCTTTAATGCTAGGACATTCTGCTTGATGTGGTCTGGAGGAGGTGAAACAGCTAGCCATTAACCTTTAATACTAGTTCCAAACTTTAGGAAGCACCTGAGTATGTCATTAATATCACGACCTTGCATGCAGGGCGTAATTTCTCCGGAAAGCTCTGATAAGCAGTAAAAGCATGAGTTCATTTATCCTCACTTCCAAGCCCTTATTTTTCAGATTCAAACACAGAGTCCAGGAAGATCACAGCGTGTTAATGGTGAAATCGAGTTTCTGGTTCCAAGCCATTGCTCCTTCATTGAAATTCCTTAACTCAATAGAATCTTGAATTTAAGCCTTTTTTGAGAGACTGTGTTACCAGGACATCTTAGCATGGGCAGAAGATGATTCTTATTCATTTGTTTTTGTTATTGTTCAGTCCCTAAATTGTGTCCAGTTCTTTGAAATGTCATGGATTGCAGTATGCCAGGCTTACCTGTCCTTCACTATCTTCTGGAGTTTGAGCAAACTCACGTCCACTGAGTCAATGATGCCATCCAACCATCTCACCCTCTGTTGCTCTCAACTCCGCTTGCCCTCAGTCTTTCCCAGCATCAGGGTCTTTTCCAATGAGTTGGCCATCAGGTGGCCAAAGTGTTGGAGCTTTAACATCAGTTCTTCAATGAATTTTCAAGGTTGATTTCCTTTAGGATTGACTGGTTGAATCTCCTTGCTATCCAAGGGACTCTTAAGAATCTTATCCAACACCACAGTTTGAAAGCATCACTTCCTTGGTGCACATACCTTCTTTATGGTCTGTATGTGACTACTGGAAAAACTGTAGTTTTGACTACACGGATCTTTGTTGGCAAAGTGAAGTCTCTGCTTTTTAATACACTGTCTAGGTTGGTCATCGCTTTTCTTCCAAGGTTGCTAAACTACTGGTAGGACTGGTTGATGTTTTTGGTGAGAGTCGTGAAGCAAATCCGGTGGCCCAAGGCCCTTCATGCATGGCCCAGGTGGGAAGCTGTTCTAAGCTATGGCATCTGCACTGCTTGCTGAGCCTGACTGCCAAGTTCTTCTTCTTAGGCTCTTGCATGTTGTCTTCACTGAGTATTTGTAAAGGATCCAACCACAACCCAGGCAAAGCCCTGCCCTTGATGAGTGGGTGGTCTGGACAGAACAGCACATGACTTGGACGTTAGACATACCTGCAGTGATGAAGGCCAAGGTTTACGAGATGGCCAGGGGCTTTGATCTCTGACCACCCCCTCTCCATACCTACCCCCAACAGGACCATGAGAAATTACTTTTCTGTGATTCCTGAGGGTAGTTAGAGGTGATGAGCTGAAATCAGAATTAATTCTACTTCCAGTATTAGTGCCTTTGGGGAAGCCAGCTTGAAAGCAAGATCGAAAGCCATCAAACTAGTGTAAGGGAGCACAACATGCTGCCGGTATTCTCTGGGGGAGGCTGGACTTTCATAGAATCTTTTTTGTCCTTCCTGGGGAAGTAGAGGCCGCTCTGCCAACCATTTAGGTGCCAGGTTTTGGATATACGAGATCCTCACTGTGGCTTTTACTGGCTTTGGATTGTAGATCAACAAGCTTTTAGCTGCCAAGTAGTGCAGACAAGCGTGTGCCTTTTTGGGGATGACCCTGAGCAGACCTCACAATGTAGCAGAGAGAAGGAGACAGCAGGGAAATGAGCAACGGACTGTATCAGGGGGCGCCTGAGCTGGACGACCGCTAATGTCCCTTCTCCACACGCGTGTCTGGGCTTCTGTGAATCTGAAAGTAGTTGAGTAGGAAGGGGGAGAGAGAGATAAATAGGAGATTGATGTATGGGGTGAGATACAGGAGCAGGAGAGTGTCAGTTTCCCAGGGTCATTGGGCCCTCCCTCTCTGCCCCCTGCTGCTCCCATCAGGCACTGAGAATGAACTCCAGTCGGATGCCGAGGCCAAGGCCAGTTTCTAACTCTGGAGGCAGCTCTGCTGGACTGAGCAGCAGCTTCTCAGCTGATGCTTCATGGATCAGCGTCTACTGCCTACCACTGTATGGATAGGAGGCCACATGCGGTGACCCCACAGCTTCCCAAACTGCATATACCAGGAAGGTCAGCTGCTTGCACAGAGTCCAGAGCATGGAAAGCCTCACAAAAAGTTGAGCAGAGTAATTTGAACTACTCTGCGTCAACAGGGCAAACTATTTATGACAAATCTTCCAAAATGCAGGGTGCAGGAGAATTGTCCAAGTGGTGTCCAGATGCTCATCCCCAGAGATTCTGATTCAGCAGGTCTGCATTAAAATTTTTTAAAAATTAATTATTACTCCTTTTTTGGGCTGTGCTGGGTCTTCATTGCTGCATACGGGTGTTCTCTAGTTGCAGCGAGTGGGAGATACTCTCTAGCTGTGGTGCGTGGGCTTCTCACTATGGTGGTTTCTCTTGTTGCCAAGCACAGGCTCTAGGTTCATGGGCTCAGTGGTTGTGGTGCATGGGCTTAGTTGCCCTGAGGCGTGTGGGATCTTCCCAGACCAGGGATCGAACCTGTGTCCCCTGCATTAGCAAGTGAATTCTTAACCACCAGACCACAAGGGAAGCCCTGGTGTGCATTTTGAACAAGCTCTCTAGTTGGTACTGAACAAACCACAGCATGTCATTCCTTCCTGTGAGGTGGAGCCCCTGACTTTGGGAACATCGGGGTTCTCCTTTGACTGCCTCATTAGTGGAAGATGTCCTTTGTGCCTGGCATGGGGAGAGGGATGTGGGTTGTGACTTTTCCTGCTCCATAGGACTCAGTTTTTCTGGACTGTGCCTGGTTTTAAAGGCCTTCCCATAACAAAACTAGAACCAGGGCTTCCATCACTCATCTCTTCCTTGACTTGTCCTTCCTAAGTGGTCTTATCTCACCCTCCAGGCTTAGAGTTTGGAAAAAGTAGCTGCCCAGGTTGGCTATAGCAGCCCAAATTTGGACTTTTCCATCCTCATCATCGAGTCCCTTCTTAACTAGAACAGTTCCTCCCTGACAAGCCTGTCTCCACTTTCATCTTGGCTCTGACGCAAGCACTTACATAAACAGGTTATAGTGAAGACTCTGGCCATTTGGGAAGCAGACTCCTTTGTGGGATATTCAGAATGATGCCTTCCCTGTGCCTTTCATGTTGACAATGTGTTGGCCGAGGGTGGAGCATGGGTCTCATATCCACAGTCCCTCCTTGGAGGGCAGAGGGTCAGCAAGGAGGTTCACGGACACAGTGGTTCATGGAGATACTGTCTGTTGTGGGAGAAGAGGAGACGAGGAACCCTAATGTATCAGAACCCTGCTGGCACAGCTTTCTCAGTGCTGGGCCCTGTCTGGCCTTAGACAAGTCCCCATGTCAAAGGTCTGAAGCCAGGCAGAACCTGCTACACGGGACTCTACAGTGTGCCTCTTGGGATGTCCTTAGAGCTTTGCTAGCCTTTTGCAGTCTCCCCAGAGTCCCAGACTGGTCTCTGGGTATGCATGGAGAAGATGAAGAACTGTTAAACAAGAACTCTCCCCGAGGAAAGGAACCCACCTTATTGAGCTGTCTGAACACCACATTGACTTGTGGATTGTTCTGGTGCAATAGATTGAAGAGTTGGCTCCTGATTCATTTGAGAATTGAGTTGTTCTTGTTCAATCGCTAAATTGTGTCTGACTCTTTGCAACCTCATGGACTGCAGCATGCCAGACTTCCCTGTCCTTCACTATCTCTTGGAGTTCACTCACATTCTTGTCCACTGAGTTGATGATGACATCCAAACATCTCATTCTCTTACCCACTTCTCCTCCTGCCCTCAATCTTTCCCAGCATCAGAGTCTTTTCCAATGAATTGGCTCTTTGCATCAGGTGGCCTAGTAGTGGAGCTTCAGCTTCAGCATCGGTCCTTCCAATGAATATTCAGGGTTGATTTCCTTTAGGATTGACTGGTTGGATCTCCTTGCTTTCCAAGGGACTCTCAAGAGTCTTTTCCAGCACCACAGTTCAAAAGCATCAATTCTGTGGCAATCAACTTTCTATTTCATTCAACTCTCTCATCTGTACATGACTACTGGAAAAACCATAGCTTTGACTACATGGATCTTTGATGGCAAAGTGATGTCTCTGCTTTTTAATATGCTGTCTAGGTTTGTCATCAGAGAAGGCAATGGCACCCCATTCCAGTACTCTTGCCTGGAAAATCCCATGGGCGGAGGAGCCTGGTAGGCTGCAGTCCATGGGGTCGTGAAGAGTCGGACATGACTGAGTGACTTCAGTTTCACTTTTCACTTTCATGCATTGGAGAAGGAAATGGCAACCCACTCCAGTGTTCTTGCATGGAGAATCCCAGGGACGGGGGAGCCTGGTGGACTGCTGTCTATGGGGTCGCACAGAGTCGGACACGACTAACGTGACTTAGCAGCAGCAGCAGCAGCAGGTTTCTCATAGTTTTTCCTCCAAGGAACAAGCAACTTTTAATTTAATAACTACAGTCACCATCCACAGTGATTTTGGAGCCCAAGAAAATGAAGTCTGAAGTCTGTTACTGTTTCCATTGTTTCCCCATCTATTTGCCATAAAGTAATGGGACCAGATGCCATGATCTTAGTTTTTCTGAATGTTGAGTTTTAAGCTAGCGTTTTCACTCTCCTCTTTCACTTTCATCAAGAGCGTTGAAACTTGCATTTAAATAGGTGGGCCACATTCTTTTAATGTCTCAGTTTGCTCCCGTATAAAATAGAAAAACATTCCTGAATAATCATCTTGGTATTATTAATACTGTTGCATTCAACAAGTAGTTTAGAGCATGGGCTTGCCAGTCATGTTTAATGTCTTTAGGGATATAGAATCTATGCCTTTGTGGAGCTCATGTCCTAAAAAGGGAAAGAAAAAATAAAAACATATCAGTAATATTTAAAATGTCAGAATGTGCTATATTTTAGGTAGAGAAATAAAGCAGGAATGGAAGGTAGGAGTCTAGCAGAAAGGGTGGGACTGTTTTTTAGGGTGTGGTCAGGGAAGGCCTCACTGATTATTCAAAGATGTAAGGGAGCAAGCCACTTGAAGATTTTTGGAGAAAGTTTCTAAACCTAGGAAATAGCAAATGAATGGGCTCTGAGGCAGGAATATGCTTAACCAAGAATAGTAAAAAGCGGAACAGCAACAACAAAGCCATTTATCGGTACTCTGTATGTTCCTTGGGCTTCCCTGGTGGCTCAGATGGTAAAGAATCACTTTATTTTTCAGTCCTCACTAATTCAATATTATAGATACTATTATCACCTCCATTTTGCAAGAGCGGGAGGTAATGTAACTCGCCCAAGGTTATACAGCTTCAAAGTGGAGGAGCTTCGTCCAGACAGCCTGACTCCAGGACCTGCTCTCTTAGTCATCAAATGGAAGAGGGTGGGGAGGAATTTGAAGCTGTTGTCAAATGCAATCAGCTTCTTAGAGAGGGGAGAAATCTGTGTACGTATGTAGCTTTCCTTTCTCTTCCTCTACTGGTTAATCAGTGGAAATGTTAGTATAACACAGCCAGTCTTCATGGAGACCCAGACACCGTGACCTTGAGTGGACACTAGGGGAGAAGCATCAGAGACAAAAGAAAGAGCCAGAGCGCCGTGGCTGACTGTGAGAGAATGCTTTATTTTCCTGACTGCCCTTTCTGGGGTTCTCTCCCTTCTCCTGCCTTAGGAGCTGGCCATGGTGCTGAATGCTGATACTCTGAGTGCTGCTGCTGCTGCTGCTAAGTCGCTTCAGTCGTGTCCGACTCTGAGCGACCCCATAGATGGCAGCCCACCAGGGTCCGCCATCCCTGGGATTCTCCAGGCAAGAACACTGGAGTGGTTTGCCATTTCTTTCTCCAGTGCATGAAAGTGAAAAGTGAAAGTGAAGTTGCTCAGTTGTGTCCAACTCTCAGCGACCCCACGGACTGCAGCCCANAAAATAGAAAAACATTCCTGAATAATCATCTTGGTATTATTAATACTGTTGCATTCAACAAGTAGTTTAGAGCATGGGCTTGCCAGTCATGTTTAATGTCTTTAGGGATATAGAATCTATGCCTTTGTGGAGCTCATGTCCTAAAAAGGGAAAGAAAAAATAAAAACATATCAGTAATATTTAAAATGTCAAAATGTGCTATATTTTAGGTAGAGAAATAAAGCAGGAATGGAAGGTAGGAGTCTAGCAGAAAGGGTGGGACTGTTTTTTAGGGTGTGGTCAGGGAAGGCCTCACTGATTATTCAAAGATGTAAGGGAGCAAGCCACTTGAAGATTTTTGGAGAAAGTTTCTAAACCTAGGAAATAGCAAATGAATGGGCTCTGAGGCGGGAATATGCTTAACCAAGAATAGTAAAAAGCGGAACAGCAACAACAAAGCCATTTATCGGTACTCTGTATGTTCCTTGGGCTTCCCTGGTGGCTCAGATGGTAAAGAATCACTTTATTTTTCAGTCCTCACTAATTCAATATTATAGATACTATTATCACCTCCATTTTGCAAGAGCGGGAGGTAATGTAACTCGCCCAAGGTTATACAGCTTCAAAGTGGAGGAGCTTCGTCCAGACAGCCTGACTCCAGGACCTGCTCTCTTAGTCATCAAATGGAAGAGGGTGGGGAGGAATTTGAAGCTGTTGTCAAATGCAATCAGCTTCTTAGAGAGGGGAGAAATCTGTGTACGTATGTAGCTTTCCTTTCTCTTCCTCTACTGGTTAATCAGTGGAAATGTTAGTATAACACAGCCAGTCTTCATGGAGACCCAGACACCGTGACCTTGAGTGGACACTAGGGGAGAAGCATCAGAGACAAAAGAAAGAGCCAGAGCGCCGTGGCTGACTGTGAGAGAATGCTTTATTTTCCTGACTGCCCTTTCTGGGGTTCTCTCCCTTCTCCTGCCTTAGGAGCTGGCCATGGTGCTGAATGCTGATACTCTGAGTGCTGCTGCTGCTGCTGCTAAGTCGCTTCAGTCGTGTCCGACTCTGAGCGACCCCATAGATGGCAGCCCACCAGGGTCCGCCATCCCTGGGATTCTCCAGGCAAGAACACTGGAGTGGTTTGCCATTTCTTTCTCCAGTGCATGAAAGTGAAAAGTGAAAGTGAAGTTGCTCAGTTGTGTCCAACTCTCAGCGACCCCACGGACTGCAGCCCACCAGGCTCCTCTGTCCATGGAAGTTTCCAGGCAAGAGTACTGGAGTGGGGTGCCATTGCCTTCTCCGGCTCTGAGTGCTAGGGGGTGTCTTATGTGACTGGTAATTTTAGCTGGGGCAGCAGTCAGTGTAGGGGCTGTTTGTGTGCGGATGCAGGATATATATATATTGTATATATATAATATATATATAT
>SJYT01055384.1:156075-218727 GCA_006410635.1 Cephalophus harveyi | reverse complement strand
TGTTGGAGAAGACTCTTGAGAGTCCCTTGGACTGCAAGGAGATCCAACCAGTCCATTCTGAAGGAGATCAGCCCTGGGATTTCTTTGGAAGGAATGATGCTAAAGCTGAAACTCCAGTACTTTGGCCACCTCATGCGTAGAGTTGACTCACTAGAAAAGACTGATGCTGGGAGGGATTGGGGGCAGGAGGAGAAGGGGACGACAGAGGATGAGATGGTTGGATGGCATCACGGACTCGATGGACGTGAGTCTGAGTGAACTTGGGAGTTGATGATGGACAGAAGGCTTGGCATGCTGCGATTCATGGGGTCGCAAAGAGTCGGACACGACCGAGCGACTGAACTGAACTGAACTGAACTGAATAGGTGTATACCGGGATCTCATTATCATTTTAACTTGCAGTTTCCTAATGACATATGATGTTGAACATCTATTCATATGTTTGTTTGTCATCTGTGTGTCTTCTTTGGTGAGATGTCTGTTTAGATCTTTCACCCATTTTTAAACTGAGTTGTTTGTTTTCTTACTGTTGAGCTTAAGAGCTTGTTTTCCATTTGGGATTTAAGGCCTTTATCAGATGGTGTTTTGCAAATATATTCTCTCCGTCTGTGGCTTGTCTTTCCATTTCTTAACAGTGTCTTTTGCAGATCAGTAGCTCTTAATATTAATAAAGTCCAACTTATCAATTTTTTTCTTTAATGCTTTGTACATTTGGTATTGTATCTGAAAGCTCTTTTCCAAACCCAAGATCACCTAAATTTTCTTCCATGTTACCCTCCAGAAGTTTTATAGTTTTTCCTTTTGTATTTAGGTCTGTGATTCATTTTGAATTAATTTTTTGTGAAAGGTAGAAAGTGTATCAGATTAAATTTTTGCATTGTTATTGTTGTTCAGTCGCTAACTTGGATTTGACTTTGGCGACCCCATGGACTGCAGCGTTCCAGGTTTCCCTGTCCTTCACTATCTCCTGGAGTTTGCTCAAATTCATGTCCATTGAGCCAGTGAGGCTATCTGACCTTCTCATCCTCTGTTGCCCTCTTCTACTTTTTCCTTCAACCTTTCCCAGCATCAGGGTCTTTTCCAATCAGTAGGGTTTTTTCCAATCAGTTGGCTCTTCCCATTAGGTGGTCAAAATATTGGACCTTCAGCTTCAGCATCAACCCTTCCAACAAATATTCAGGGTTGATTTCCTTTAGGATTGACTGGTTGGATCTCCTTGCTGTCTAAGGGACTCTCAAGAGTCTTCTCCAGGACCATGGTTTGAGAGCATCAATTCTTCAGTGCTCAGCCTTCTTTATGGTTCAACTCTCAAGTTCCATACATGGCTACTGGAAAAACCATAGCTTTGACAATATGGACCTTTGTTGGCAAAGTGACATCTCTGCTTTTTAAATTTTTACGTAAGGATGCCTAATTGTTCCAGGACCATTTGTTGAAAAGACTATCATTCATCGAATTTCCTTTGTTCCTTTGTCAAAGACCATTGTCCTATATTTGTGTGGGCCTGTTTCTGAACTCTGTTACATTTCATTGATTTAATTGTCTATTCTTCCAGAACTACACTTTCTTGATTACTGTAACTTTAGAGTAGTCTTGAAGTCAGAAAACATTAGTCTTTTGACTTTGTTCTTCAATATTGTGTTGACTATTCTGTATCTTTTGTTTTCTTTTTTTAAAAATATGTACTTATTTATTTGGTTGCATCAGGTATTAGTTGCAGCAGGCAGGATCTTCATTGCAGCATGAGAGACCTTTTGTTGCAGTGCTTGAGTGTCTCTCTGTTTGTGGCGAGTGGGCTCAGTAGTTTTGGTGTGCGTGGTGGCATGTGGGATCTTAGTTCCCTTACCAGGGATCAAACCTGCATCCCCTGAATTGGAAGGTGGATTCTTTACCATTGGACCACCAGGGAAGTCCCTCCTTTGCTTTCTGTATAAACTTTAGAATCATTTTGTTGATAATTATTTTATTGATATCCATAAAATAGCTGGCTAGAATTTTGAGTAGACTGCATTAAAACTGTGGTCAAGTTGGGAAGAACAGATATCTTAACAATATTGAGTCTTCCAGTTTGTGAACATGGAATATTTCTCTCTTTATTTAGATCTTTGATTTATTTCATCAGGATTTTATAGTTTCCCCCACTGGTGGCTGAAATGGTAAAGAATCTACCTGCAATGTGGGAGACCCTGGATTGGGAAGACCACCCAGAGGAGGGCCTGGCAACCCACTCCAGTATTCTTACCAGGAGAATCCCCATGGATGGAGGAGCCTGGTGGGCTACAGTCCATGGGTTGCAGAGTCGGACACAATTGAGTGACTAAGCACAGCACATATAGGTTCTGTGCTCATTTTGTTATATTTATACCTAAGCATTTAAACTTTTTGATGCTTATTTAGATGATATTCTGCTTTGAATTTCAAATTTCAGTTCTTCCTTTTTGGTATACAGGAAAACAACTTTTGTATATTAGCCTGATATCCTGAACACTTGCTATGATTGCTTACTAGTTTCAGAGATAGTTTTTTTGTTGTTGTTTTTGGATTTTTTCAGGTTCTTTGGAATTTTCTACATGGACAATTATGTCATCTTCAAATAATGACAGTTTTACTTCTTCCTTTTCTCTCCCTATAAATCTGGTGTCTTTTTATTGACTTATTTTATTAGCTGAGACTTCTAATATGATGCTGAATAGAGTGGTGAGAGGAGACATCCTTTTCTTGCCACTAATCTTAGGGGCAAGGCTTCTAGTCTCTTACTGTTAAGTATAATATTAATTGTAGACATTTGTAGATATTCTTTATCAAGTTAAGGAAGTTATCCTCTCTTCTTACTTTGCTGAGGCTTTCTATTCTGAATGGGTATTGGATTTTTGTCAAATGCATATTTTGCTTTTATCGATACGATCATATAATTTTTCTTCTTTAGCCTGTTTATGTTTATGTTAGTTGATTGCATTGATTGATTTTCAAATGTTGAACCAGGCTTGCCTATCTGGAATAAATTCCATTTGATTATGTGTATAATTCTTTCTTATAGTTTTGGATTTGGTTTTTGAATATTTTTGCATCTATGTTCATGAGTCATATTTGTCTTTAGTTTTCCTTTCTTATGCATATATGTTCAGTTATTTAGTCGTGTCCAACTCTTTGTGACCCAAGGACTGCAGCAAGCCAGGCTTCCCTATCCTTCACCATCTCCCGGAGCTTGCTCAAACTCACCTGTATTGAATCAGAGATGTCATCCAACCATTGCACCTCCCTTTCTTGTGACGTTTATATTTGGGTTTGGTATTAGAGCAATGCTGATCTCATAGTATGAGTTAGAAAATATTCCTTCTGTTTTTATTTTCTGGAAGAGATTATAGAGAGCCGATACATTTTCTTCCTTAAATGTTTGGTAGAATTCACCAGTGAGACCATCTGGCCCTGGTGCTTTCCTTTTTGGAAGGTTATTAATTATTCATTCAATATATTTCATTTATATGTAAGTCTATTCATAGTATCTATTTCTCCTTGTGTGAGTTTTGGTAGTTTATATCTCTGAAGAAATTGGTCCATTTTGTATAAGTTGTAAAATTTGTGGGCATAGAGTTGTTCATAATATCTGTTTACTGCTGCTGCTAAGTCACTTCAGTCGTGTCCGACTCTGTGCGACCCCATAGACGGCAGCCCACCAGGCTTCCCCGTCCCTTGGATTCTCCAAGCAAGAACACTGGAGTGGGTTGCCATTTCCTTCTCCAGTGCATGAAAGTGACAAGTAAAAGTGAAGTCACTTAGTCATGTCCGACTCTTAGTGACCCCATGGACTGCAGCCTGCCAGGCTCCTCCATCCGTGGAATTTTCTAGACAAGAGTACTGGAGTGGGTTGCCATTTCCTTCTCCAGGCATCATTGTAGACCTCTGTATAAAAATCACCATCTCACATGGGTCTTCCCTGAACATTTAAAGTGGTCACTAGCACCTTTCCATCATAAAACTGCATTTAAAAATTATTTATTTTGTTTATCACTTATTTCGCTGGCTGCACCAGGTCTTAGGTGCAGCATAGCAGATCTTCAATCTTCATTGCAGCAGGAGGAATCTTTAAGTTGTGGCATGTGGGATCTAGTTTCCTGACTAGGGACTGAACCTGGCCCCCCTGCATTGGGAGCACAGAGTCTTAGCCTTTGGACCAGCAGGAAAGCCCCATAAGACTACATCTTAATGATCTGCTTATTATTACCACTATTTCACATACCTCAGTTCAGTCAGTTGGGTTGCTCAGTCGTGTCTGACTCTTTGCGACCCCGTGGACTGCAGCATGCCAGGCTTCCCTGTTCATCACCAACTCCTGGAGAGTGCTCAAACTCATGTCCATCGAGTCAGTGATGCCATCCAACCTTCTCATCCTCTGTTGTCCCCCTCTCCTCCCACCTTCAATCTTTCCCAGCATCAGGGTCTTTTCAAATGAGTCAGCTCTTCACATCAGGTGGCCAAAGTATTGGAGTTTCAGCTTCAGCATCAGTTCTTCCAATGAATATTCAGGACTGATATCCTTTAGGATGGACTGGTTGGATCTCCTTGCAGTCCAAGGGACTCTCAAGAGTCTTCTCTAACACCACGTTCAAAAGCATCAATTCTTTGGCACTCAGCTTTCTTTATAGTCCAACTCACATCCATACATAATCACTGGAAAAACTATAGCCTTGACTAGACGGACCTTTGTTGGCAAAGTGACGTCTCTTCTTTTGAATATGCTGTCTAGAAATTGTGTGGTAGTTTGAACATTCTTTGGCATTGCCTTTCTTTGGGATTGGAATGAAAACTGACCTTTTCCAGTCCTGTGGCCACTGCTGAGTTTTCCAAATTTGCTGGCTTATTGACTGCAGTGCATTCACAGTGTCATCTTTTAGGATTTGAAATAGTTCAACTGGAATTCCATCACCTCCACTAGCTTTGTTCACAGTGATGCTTCCTAAGGCCCACTTGACTTTGCACTCCTGGATGTCTGGCTCTAGGTGAGTGATCACACCATCGTGGTTACCTGGGTCATGAAGATCTTTTTTGTATAGTTATTCTGTGCATTCTTGCCACCTCTTCTTAATATCTTCTGCTTCTGTTAGGTCCATACCATTTCTGTCCTTTATTGAGCCCATCTTTGCATGAAATGTTCCCTTGGTATCTCTAATTTTCTTGAAGAGATCTCTAGTCTTTCCCATTCTATTGTATTCCTCTATTTCTTTGCATTGATCACTTAGAAAGGCGTTCTTATCTCTCCTTGCTATTTTTTGGAACTCTGCATTCAAACGGGTGTATCTTTTCTTTTCTCCTTTGCCTTTCACTTCTCTTCTTTTCTCAGCTATTTGTAAGGCCTCCTCAGACAACCATTTTGCCTTTTTGTATTTCTTTTTCTTAAGGATGGTCTTGGTTCCTCCCTCCTGAACAGTGTTACAAACCTCCATCCATAGTTCTTCAGGTACTCTATTTGTCACTTGAACCTATTTGTCACTTCCACTGTATAAATATAAGGGATTTGATTTAGGTCATACCTGAATGCTGCTGCTGCTGCTAAGTCACGTCAGTCATGTCTGACTCTGTGCAACCCCACAGATGGCAGCCCACCAGGCTCCTCTGTCCCTGGGATTCTTCAGGCAAGAATATTGGAGTGGGTTGCCATTTCCTTCTCCAAGGCACGCATGCATGCACGCATGATAAAATGGTCTAGTGGTTTTCCCTACTTTTTTCAATTTAAGTCTGAATTTGGTGATAAGGGGTTCATGATCTGAGCCACAGTCAACTCCAGGTCTTCTTTTTGCTGACTGTATAGGGCTTCTCCATCTTTGGCTGCAAAGAATATAATCAATCTGATTTCAGTATTGACCATCTGGTGATGTCCATGTGTAGACTCTTCTCTTGCGTTGCTGGAAGAGGGTGTTTGCTATGACAAATGCGTTCTCCTGGCAAAAGAGAGCATCATATACCTGTTTATTCATTTATTGATCATCTAGCTGATGAACAGTACCTGCCACATATCAGGAGCTCAATAAGCAATGTTGAATGAGTGAATCCACTCAAGTTTCTCTGGAAACTGAGCCTAGAGGAATGAAGTGACCCTAAAAAGGTCATGGAATTCATCATGGAAAAATAAGGGACTGGAAACCATGGCTCCTGACTTGTCCAGTGCTTTTCCACCATACCTTCACAGTGATAAAGTTAATAAGAGCAAATGCATCTTGAGTCCTCACTGTGTGTCAGACACCATGCTCATTGCTCTCTACCTGCCCATCCATCCTTGCTATAGCCCTATAAGTTTGATTGAATTCACATTTTTATAAATAAGGATAGAGGGTCTTTTGGATTCTAAGCAATTTGCCAGGTATCACACTGCTATAGAGAGAGCTGGGATCTAAACCCAGCTTGGTCTGATTCTCAACTTTTCATACCATCTCAGCTGCATGACTCCCTTCAGATAAAATTTGCACTCTATTCGTATTTCTGTACAGTAAACCTTAGCAGTGAATAAGGAAATTTCAGGCACTGTGGCAGGCTGCCAGAAGGCTTGGGGCAGGGAGTCCCTGCAGCCTTCCCTTTGCCCTTCAAATCACACAACAGAGGTGACATCTGTCTCTTTTTCTCACAAGTGAGGTTCACGGGCTCTAGGGTGCTGGAAAGCCACTGTCACACCACATAAGCAGCCTCCAAATGTGCATAGTGTCAATGGAAGCTCTGCTCAACTCTATTCCATGTCCTCCTTGGGAGGACAAAAAGTTGGGTGTATGTAACTGATGCCAAGATGGCTAGAAAATAAATGATCCCATCCAAGATTTGTGTGACCGTGTGAGTGTATTAGTTACTCAGTCGTGTCTGACTCTTTGCAGCCCTGTGGACTGTGGGCTACCAGGCTCCTCTTTCCATAGAATTCTTCAGGCAAGAATACTGGCATGTGCTGCCATTCCTTTCTCCAGGGGATCTTCCTGACCCAGGAATTGAATCTGGGTCTCCTGCATTGCAGGCAAATTCTTTACTGTCTGAGCTAACAGGACATCCCAAGATTTGTACAACCCCAAAACTTGTGGACCAAAAGATATCAGATGTCGTGAGCCTTTGGTTTCTGCCCCCTCTGTGCAGCCTGGACTTATGATCAATCAGACTTCACCCACTCCTTGTCCTCTTGACCCTATGTTGCAATTATTTGGCTAACTCTTGACTTTGGACAGACTCAACCATCCCCTTTCTCTTGCTCTTTCTCTAGGCAGCAGGATATTTCTGGAGAAATCCCACAATCCACATCCTCTTGCTTCATCTGGGCCTTTGATGTAGCTCCATGATCCTTTTGCTCCTTCCCGTCTTCACTGTTGTGGTAAAGATATCCATGATGTGTCCAGAAATGCTGGTCCAAATATAATACCCAAGCCTGCTTTGAGAGCTTAGAGGGAGCTGTAGACTGGGGAGAAGGTGTAGGTTCTGAGCATCTGTAGGTTCTTAGGTGGTGGCAGCCAAGGAGGTGCTGGCATCTTGCTCCCTGGGCCTCTATCATAAAAATCTGAAACTTGCCTTATGGGCCCTAACTCTTGTCCCCACCCCTCTGATAAAGGGCTTGAGAGTCTTTGTATTACAGAGTGTGGTCTTCTTGCTCTCTTTGTTCCCTGGCTATCTTATCTTCTTTCTTTCAACAAAATACCCACTGTGTGCCGAGCACTGTTCTATGCTCTGAAGAGGGAAGGCTAAAACCTTTGCTATCCTGAAACTTCCATGTAAGTCAGGGTTGACATCCTTGGCACACCTTCTAAGGATGGAGTGGCTTCCGGGTCCCATCCACCCCTGGTACACATGAATATATCTACATGCTCATTAAGCTTAGTTATATTCTTGGGCTGAACCAACCTCGTGAGGCTCCCATCTAATTCACTAGATTTCTCTTTCTGAGACTGAGAAGAACAAAGGCAAAGGCAGTAAGGATGCAAGGAACAGATACACCTGTTCAAGACAGAGACCCTCAAAGCAGCTCTTGGAGCAAACCAAACATTAAAACTAATTTTGGTTGGGCTGAGATCTCCCTGAACTTGAAAGCACAGGTGTAATGAGATGAGAGGGAAGAATTATCTTGGAGACATGGTAATAAGCTAATACAGTGTGCATGGCAACTCAGGGACTGAGAATTCATAAATATATTCATGTTTTCTTCCCAGTAAGGTTGATTAAATACCCAAAGTTAGACTAGAAGAGAGATGGAAAGAGCAAGAGAGAGAAAGGGGGAGTGAGCTACAGAAGATCTGGTAAAACATATCAACTCTGGACAAAGTATACTTTGTCAAATACATAAACAGCCACTGCCTGATACATTAGAATCTGGAAGGATCATAAATTAACCTGCCAAGAAACTTTGCTAAAGGTCATATTTAACATTAATCAGACTCTGGGAAGCAGTGTGTACTTTCAAGGTGAGAAGGAAGAAAAAAGACTGTCCTCCTTGTGTTGCATTTTCAAAATCACTTCCAAATTATTCAGTGTGAGAGGAAAAGACCATTTCCAGCTGTTTTAGGGACAGAGAATTGTTTCTATTGTCACCTGGACATCCCTTCATTGTGGGTGTTGGGGCATATGTGTGCAAGGGAACATTGCCTGGACCTGACTGTTTACTTTCATATTACGTCCCTTCTCCTGCTTTCAACAGCATGTGCTTAGATAAGCTCAGTCATGTCTGCCTCTTTGCAACCCCATGGACTGTAGCCTGCCAGGCTCCTCTGTCCCTGGAATTCTCCAGGCCAGAAAGCTGGAGTGGGTAGCCTTGCCCTCCTCGAGGGGATCTTCCCAACCCAGGGACTGAACCTGGGTCTCCCACATTGCAGGTGGATTCTTTTCCAGCTAAGCTACCAGGGAAGCTCCCTTCAAGAGCATGGTGGTCTTATTTTGAAAAGGGCCTACCCGTAGGTTACAGATTACTTTGAAAACGGCACAGCAAAAAAGGAGCTAAAGAACCCAGTCAATAGCAAGTTGTAGTTGGAAGAATATAGGCTATCACCACAGTGGTGGTTGGTTTGGAAAACAACCATTTATTTTTGGCTGCTGGACTTTGAGCTGCAGCCATGTTCTACATCATTTAGGAAGGACCACAAGAGATCGGACTCACCATTCCTGGGAGTTAGTTTCCCCACCCACTGAATGGGATGGTGACATTTACCTCCAGAGCAGGTAGAGAGTGCAACTACTCATCTGGCTGGGAAATGTGTAGCTTGAATTTATACCATTCATTTTCTCTCCTCTCTCAAAATTTCCATTTTCTTGATCCGACTTGACACCAGGGCTTCAGACTTTACTGCTGGTTGCTTTGGACTCTTATTCTATTCCTTTCCTGTCAACTGCCTTTTCTAGTTGGCAAGTCTAATTTGCCCCAAGATAGGACTATATCAACATGTACATTTAGTCAACAAATATTTATGAGGCGTTTGCTATGTGGGTCAGGCACTGTTCTAGGTGCTGAGGGTCTAACTGTGAAAAAAACAGACCCAAAGTCCCTGCCCTCCCCATGTACATAAACAGGTAAACACAAGAAATCAGTGAATAGTGCAGTGATGTGACAAACATAATAAATAAATGAAGTGCACAGTGAGAATATGATGATGCTAGGTGGGGCTTGCAAAGGGTGACGGTTGGAGTGCCAAGGTGTGTTCAGTTGTAAGTGGAGTGGTCAGTACAGGCTTTGTTGAGAGAATAATATTTTAAACAAAACCTTGCAGGAAGTGAGGGAGGAGCCAGTTGGCTGTTCGAGGAAAGAGGGGTCCAGATAAGAGGACGGCAAGTGCAAAGACCCTGAGGTAGAAATGAGCCGGGCGTGTTTGAGCAGTACCAAGGAGGCTGTCGTGGTAGGAATAGAGTTGAGTGAGGGGGTGGGGAGAAGGAAAGGGAAGCTAAAGTCTCTAGGGCCTCACAGTTCAGCAGGAAGGACTTTGGCTTTTCTTGTGCAAGAAATGGACCATCTTTGGAGGGTTTGGAGCAAAACAGACACAATTTCATTTGCACATAGGTTCACAAAGTTGACACCTGTGTTGCTCAGGTCTGCTCTAATCAGAGAGAGGAAAAGGAATTTAATCTCTAAACCCATGTGTGTGCTAAGTCGCTTCAGTCGTGTCCGACTCTTTGTGACCCCATGGACTGTAGCCTGTCAGGCATCTCTGTTCATGGAATTTTCTGGGCAAGGATACTGGAGTGGGTTGCCATTTCCTCCTCCAGGGGATCTTCCTGACCCAAGGATCGAACCCATGTCTCTTAAGTCCCCTGCATTGGCAGGTGGGTTCTTTACCACTAGCACCACCTGGGAAGCCCCGGGCCCCAAGGTAAGTGATGAGTGGTGCAGAGCCCACCCAGCGTAGCTCTCCCTTCATTCACTCTTTCCCTCTACAAAGTCCTTGTTGTAATCGGAGCTTTCATCTTCTCTCTCCACCTTGAGGAGAGCATCTCAGACAGCTGAGGAAGCAGCCTGAGAGAGGGAGCACGGAGTATTGAGACACGTTCTGCAGGGCCCGCCTGTCCCAGCCCAGCCCCGCTGGCTGGAGAACCTTCTGTCAGCAGCAGAGATGGCCTGCTGGGGGAGGCGGCGTCTCCGCATCGCCAGACTGTCTGTCTGTTCTGATGGTCCAGCAGGGATGTGGGCAGAGCAGCAGCCAAGAGCCTTCCCAGGTATAAAACTTCCCAGGGGCACTCAGGAGAGGAGGGCTCCTGGCGAAGCATGGAGAACAAGCACGGTACTGTGTAAATACATTTGCGGAGATGGAGCTGTTCCTGGACCCACAGGGGCCCATTTCTTGACTGTATAGCAGGAGCTGTCTTCGTTGGAACGATTGACAGGACCAGTGGGGAAAGCTAAGCAGCTCTTGATTTCGTTTCTTGCATTGGCACATTTAACTAATGAGCGGGAGGAACAGGCCTGGAGAGGCACTGAAGCTGCGGCCACAGGTGGCCTTGGAGCGGAAAACTTGCTCTTCTCGTCGAGTGGAAAAATCCTGTGCGGTCCATCTCCACATTCTAGTTCTCTGGTTCAAGTCCTGTAGGATCTTCATTTCCTTTCATGGGGCAGACAGGAAACTCCCTTTGGGACCTACCTGGGTTGGGGTCATGTTGTTTGACCACTGCAGTTAAGAGGCTCTGTCCAGGAGCTTCCCTGGTGGTCCAGTGGCTAAGACCCATGCTTCCGATACAGGGTTCGATCCCTGGTCAGGGAACTAGCTCCCACATCCCGCAACTATGAGTTCACACGCTACAACTAAAAATCCTGTATGCTGTCACTAAGATCCGGCACAGCCAAATAAATGAATGAATATTAAAAAAAATAAAAATAAAAAAGAAGCACTATCTGTCCGGCTCTTCTGGGAGAAGCTACAGGTGGGTCCAGGTTGATGGGTGTGAGGTGGCAGTACTGATGATGCGGGCCTGGTGGCAGCTCCATTCCTGTGGCCCAGAACCAGCCTCTCTGATTTAGATGGAGGGATTTTGGGGGCTCTTAAGAGGTGCAGCTCAGCCGCTAAGCCTCTCTCAGCAAGTCTCAAAGGAAGAATGTGGCCCCTTAGCAATGGGTGTCGAGGGCACTCAACCAGCCCAGCATACTGAAATATGTCAGATTCAGTCCGTGTGTCTAGGAGGTGTGCAAACATCCCTCCAGTCCAGCTCAGAGAAGGAAGAGGACTCAGGACCCGGTGCTCCCAGGAGCCAAAGTTGTCACAGTGTGAGGGTCTCTGCGTCCTATTCTTGCCTCCGCTGGGGCTGGGAATGGTGTTTTGTGCTTCCCAGGTGGCCCTAGTGGTAAAGAACCCACCTGCCAATGCAGGAGATGTAAGAGATATGGGCTTGATCCCGAGGTTGGAGAGATCCCCTGGAGAAGGGAATGGCAACCCACTCCAGTATTCTTGCCTGGAGAATCCCATGGACAGGGGAGCCTGGTGGGCTACAGTCCATAGGGTCACAAAGAGTCAGACATGACTGAAGCAACTCTGCACACATGCGCACGCTGCCCTTGGATTATGCTTGACTCCCCACTCATGGGTGGGCCTGTGACCCCCACTTCTTTGGTGTCTCTCTTGCCGATGTGGGAGAATGCAGCTCTCGGCAAACCTATAGGAACAGCTGGCTGGAAACAGCTGCTCGGCAGGAGGGCTGTGTTTTGGTTGATGTGCTTCTTTCTCTGAGGTGAGCAGCCCTTCTCTTTGGTATCCTGGGAAGGAAGGATTTCTGGTACCGAGACGTTTAGGCTACAGATTTCTGCCCCCGGGAAAAGTAGGAGAGGTGCCAGCTTCCGAGTCCCTCCAAGAGGGGTTGGCACAATCCCTGGAGAGGAGAGTGGGGATGCGCCCTCCCCTGCCAGTTTCCCTGGGGAGAAGGTGCCTGACCTACTGGGCTGTTTCTACCTTGAATTTCTAAAACTCATCAGTTTGATCTCTAGGGGAAAGAAGCCAGACAGCTAGGATTCTCTGAGCAGCGGCCCTTGGGACAGCTACTGCTATGATTTTGGCATCTTCATTCACAGCTTTTCAAGTGTTTGGCCTTTTGACCACCCAGCTTCCCAATCATCTCTCAGCCCCAAGGACAGCTGGTGTGCAAAGCTTTGGAGGTCATCATCTCCTAGGGGATTCTCTTCTCTTAGCTGATGCTGGAGGCACTTGAGAAAGGATGGATTTTACTCCAAACCGCAAGCCCAGCTTGAATTTCTTCTAGTTTAGAGGTTCACATTGCTGAGGGATTGTAACTGGGGACATGGTAAATCCATGGAGGACACCTTGTGAGCGTGTGGAGTGTGTCCAGGGAGTGAGTCAGCATGAGCCCAGGATGAAGGGAGCAAGTTCTACCCCTGATGACAAAAGAGCTGGCGAGTCCTTCCACCTGCCTCCCCCTTCCCCTCCCCACAAGCCATAAGCATATTTTACAAGCCTCCTCTATAGAGACAGGCTGGACTTGATTCCCTCCCCAGAGGCAGGAGGGCTGTGTTTTGGTTGATGTGCTTCTTTCTCTGAGGTGAGCAGCCCTTCTCTTTGGTATCCTGGGAAGGAAGGATTTCTGGTACCGAGACGTTTAGGCTACAGATTTCTGCCCCCGGGAAAAGTAGGAGAGGTGCCAGCCTCCGAGTCCCTCCAAGAGGGGTTGGCACAATCCCTGGAGAGGAGAGTGGGGATGCGCCCTCCCCTGCCAGTTTCCCTGGGGAGAAGGTGCCTGACCTACTGGGCTGTTTCTACCTTGAATTTCTAAAACTCATCAGTTTGATCTCTAGGGGAAAGAAGCCAGACAGCTAGGATTCTCTGAGCAGCGGCCCTTGGGACAGCTACTGCTATGATTTTGGCATCTTCATTCACAGCTTTTCAAGTGTTTGGCCTTTTGACCACCCAGCTTCCCAATCATCTCTCAGCCCCAAGGACAGCTGGTGTGCAAAGCTTTGGAGGTCATCATCTCCTAGGGGATTCTCTTCTCTTAGCTGATGCTGGAGGCACTTGAGAAAGGATGGATTTTACTCCAAACCACAAGCCCAGCTTGAATTTCTTCTAGTTTAGAGGTTCACATTGCTGAGGGATTGTAACTGGGGACATGGTAAATCCATGGAGGACACCTTGTGAGCGTGTGGAGTGTGTCCAGGGAGTGAGTCAGCATGAGCCCAGGATGAAGGGAGCAAGTTCTACCCCTGATGACAAAAGAGCTGGCGAGTCCTTCCACCTGCCTCCCCCTTCCCCTCCCCACAAGCCATAAGCATATTTTACAAGCCTCCTCTATAGAGACAGGCTGGACTTGATTCCCTCCCCAGTGCCTGCTTCTAAACTGATGCTCAGAGACCAGACACAGCGTTGGATTCCCAGCCCAGTCCGCATTAAGCAACATAGTAAGAAAGGATTGAGATATCCTCTTTCTCCAACATCCTTATTTTACAGATTAGGAAACTGAGTCCCAGTGAAAATATTAATAAAAACAAAAATAATAGCCGGTGCCTTTGCATTGTTTCCTCTCTGCCTATCCCTGTTACTTACAAGGACTTCCACATTTCATCCTCACAAACTCTACGAGGTAGGTATTGTTGCTATTTCCGTGTTACAGATGAGAAAACTGAGGCAACAGAGGCTAAGTTTCTTGCCCAAGGACATGTAGCTGGCTTGTGGTGCAACTGGCATTCAAAGCCAGGTGAGTCTGTTTCCAGGGTCTAGGTTCTCAACCATTAAAGTGGCCTTGGTAGGTTTTCAGAATTAGGACCTCAATCCAAGCATTCCAAGCCTCCATCCATGCAATTTTCTTCTAGACCCATGCTGTCCAGTATGGTAGCCGCTAACCACACGTGTGTCTTGAGCACTTGAAATGTCGCTTCTCCAAACTGGGGATGTGTTCCAAGTGTAAAATACACTATAGATTTCAGGGACCTAACAACAGAAAAAGAATATGTGCTGTATCATTATTATTTTTATATTGGTTACATGTTGAAATGATAATTTATCAGATGTATTGCTTTAGATGAAACACATATTTAACTAACAACAACAAGCTTTTTTTTAAACTCAGTTTTGTCACTGCCAGAATTTTAGGATTGCCTCTGTGACTTGCATCCATGACTCCGGCGCCCCGTGAAGAAGGCATCTCACCTGCACTTGGCCTTGTCTGCATCTGTGACGCGCATCTTTGCTCCAGTGATGAGCTGGAACCTTCCCAGCTACTGTTGCGATTATGTCATCAGGGGAAGGGCACAACATCAGACTCCTCAGAGACTGTTGTTGTTTGGTTGCTAAGCTGTGTCTGACTCTCTTGTGACCCCATGGACAGGCTCCTCTGTCCATGGGATTTTCCAGGCAAAGTTAGTGAGGCTTAATGGAAAGGGCACGAGTCTCACAGATACACGTTTGAAATCCAGGTTTTGTTGTGTATGTGCTCTGCTATTTAAACTCTGAGCTTCTCTTTCCTTATCTGTAGAATGGGGGTAAGAATGCCTATGCCTTTGAGTTCTGGGGATAAATGAGAGGATGCATATGGAGCATGTAAAGCAGAGGAAGGTACCCACTGAAGCCACTGGTCCTCTTCTTTCCAACCCCTATTACCAGAGGCTGGCTTTTTTCCTACCGCTTGTAATATCTTGTTCTAGGGACCAAAACCTACATTAGAAAAAACAGAGAAAATGGTCCTTAGTACTTTTTTACTTTCCGATTTCCTCGGTAATTCGGGACAAGTCTGAACCTTGGTTTCTCTCTGCGTGAAGAACGTCAGGCCCTGAAAGACAGGCCCTACTCCTGCTGCCGAGTGACGGTCAGAACTCTCCAACGCCAACGAGCAGTGCTCAGAGTGGGTGGGAAGAGGGTGCACTGGGGCAGCCCCCAGGCTATCACCTTCCCGTGCTTCCCCTGCTCAGAGAACTCGGCCTGCTCTGCTACTAGCTCAGGCCTGGGGCAGACGCAGGTGGGAATCTGGCACCAAGGAGGCCTCGACGATCCTGGACACATAGTGACTTGACAGCTAAGCCGTTTCCAGTGAGTCTGTCCAGGGAGAACCGAGTGACATCGGCGCTCACCCTGGTCTGCTATTTGGAATCTCTGTGGGAGCGGGTGGAGGCCCAGCTTGGCTCCAACTCTCTTAAATGTCTCTGGGCTATGACTCTAAGACCTTTGTTGTGTGCCTGCCTAGTGAAGTCTTGTTACACTCAGTGTAACAAAGTGGCAGTGCACAGCTGTTGAAAGGAGCACAACCATGCTCAGATCCAGAGCCTGAACGTCTTAGAGGACCATGGGCAAGTCATCCCATCTCCCTGAGGCTCTTTCTCATCTTCGTAAGGAAACAATACCTCACATGGTAGTTGTAAGATAAGTGATGAAATGCACTGGAATGGACATTAAAACTGTGCCTTGTGGGCAGTCATTCCGTGTCAGCTGTTGTGGAGCCGCGACAGCAGGAAGGTTTCCCCCTCTTTGTTGTCGAGAGCCCTGGATCTGTCCTTAAGAACACTACCAGCAGCAGGCCACTGAAGGGAAAAAGAGAAATGCCACAAGCTTCCTCATCTCTTCCCTTCCCCAGTTCATCCCCCACTGTCCGTCTGATGGCCTGAATTGCAAACATAAGGCTGAGAAACAGAGTCATTTCCTTTTCAGAAGTTTATAGGAAAAATCAGCAAGCACAAGGACAATTTGGGACTAATTTCAGTCCCTACATGGTTCTGAGCAAACAAATGAGTCATAGTGTGCCCTTGGCCAGCTCATGTATCCTCTTGGGACATCTGCTTCCTCTTTAATAAAATGGGATGAGTGATCCTTGCCTCTCCTTCATTTTACAAGCGTGTAACAAGGATGAATCCAGTAACTGCTGCAGAATCCTTTGAGGTCCTTGGAGAAATAGTTGCTATATAAATGCAAAGTATGATGTCCATTTCTATTACATTGTGTTTTGCAAATAAATATGTCAGCCTGCATCATATGCATCTCAATGCCAGTCTGGCCAGCTATGCGCCATGTGCATTTTTTCAGTGAGATAATCGCCTCTACGTGTTATTCCTTGGAAACGTAACTCCAAGTTTATAAAGTGTGAGACTGTTATTACTGTTTTTCTTTTTGGAAGCCCATCTATTCTGCCCCTGTCAGCTTCTGGTGTTTCTGAAAGATCAGTCATGGTGATGGGTGCGTGAGGGTTTCTCATTACCTTCAAGGACCTGGGTCAGGACCAAGGAGGGTTTCCCATTCATTGCTTTTCCTGTTTGTTCCCCTGACCCTCTTAATTGTTTGGAAGAGAAGCACTGTCATTCATTTGAAAAATGGCTTGCTTGTCCCTTCCTAAAAACTTTAACCAGGTTGCTCTCTGATTCAGGAAATAAAATAACAGATTGCAAGACACACTTTGAATCGTAGAACACTTTACAGGCCTTCGGGTGTCATTACTTATCTCGATAACGCTGACTCTGCGTGGCCTTGGTGACTGAGCCGAAAGATGTGTGAGGTGGCAATTTCCTAGTCATGATTCCAAAGCTTCAGAGCTCACGCTTAGGTGAATCACAATTCTCAGGGCTGAGTTTTCTTCCTTTTTAATACAAATACACAGAAATCTGGCCCATGAGGAAAAGTGAGTATTGATCCTGAATCGAAGGGGAAACACTTCTGTGTTTAAGAGTCTCCCGGGTCTTGTACTGAAATGTAGACAGTTGGGAGTCCTCTGGGCTTCTGCCTCCTAGGATCACTCATATCCATCGCATGTCGGCCCTTCTCCAAAAAGATTCGTGAAACTTGATTCATGTTCACAAAATCCCTATAGCAGTTGACGAATTGGAACTTCTGAATCTTCTACCTTTACAGAAAGTATAAAGGAATTCTCGTTCACTCTTTCCCAGAAAGGCTTGGCCTCAAGGCTCCTGTTGCTCAATCCACGCTCTAATCGCTCTAATCATTTTGACTAAGCGTTGGCACACGTTGGGTGAACACTTGACCATTCAAATTCAAAGTCTCCCTTATTGGGGGCCTCATCTTCCTCCCTCCTCCCTGTTTTAAATATAGGTTCTTTTCTCAGCTTTCCTTTCTTTTCATTCAAACCAGCCTCTTCCAGTAGCTTACCCTCTCTCATATCTTTCACTACCAACGTTATTTTTCTGATTTATTTTTCTTTCCTTAGTATGTCCTGTATGACCAAAGGATCAGAATCAGTCTCTCCACCTTTTCTTCACATCAGTTCCACTGCCTATGTTCTTTGTCTTGGCTTGTGGCAGCTAGTAAGCAAACTAAGCCAGAAATGCAGGCATTGTTTTATATTCTCCCCTTTATTCCATTCTGTTATGAAATCCTGTCCATTTCTCTCGAATCCTTTTTTCCTCCTCTCTACTGTTCTTGGAAGAGTTCCAGGTCTTGGATCATCTTCCCTGGACTCTTGCAGTGGTTTTAAATTCACCACCTTTTCCAAGACTCACTGCCGCCTCCTCTCCTCCTCAGCACACCTTGTTTAAGATATGTGTAAGTCCAATCTGATCATCAGATGGTGTGCTTTAACAGATCTGCTGTATTTTTAGGATGTAGTTCCCTCAAGGTTGTGGCATCGTTCCCCTCCCCGCCCCCTTTGGATATCTTTGTTTTATTTGTTTGTTTTGGTACCTCACTTATTTTGTGTGTGTGTGTGGCATTTGTTTTTTATCTCTACAACTTGATCGTGAGATCCCTGAGGACAGGGACCCTGGGTTATGCTCACCCAGATTTCAGTACAGAGTTAGCACTCAAGAATCAAAGGGTTTAGCTCAAAATACTGTGACAAAGGCCTCGGGGCTGCTGGTAATGGTGTTCATTCCTTGATATTTCCACCCTTACCTTGGCCTCCATTTCAGAAGCAGAATTCTATCTGATATATGTTTGTACTATTTAACTCTGCAGAGTAAAGTGAAAAAAAGTGAAAGTGTCAGTTGCTCAGTCATCTCTGACTCTTTTGTGACCCTATGGACTATAGCCTGCCAGGTTCCTCCATCCATGGCATTCTCCAGGTAAGAATACTGGCTTGGGTAGCCATTCCCTTTTCCAGGGGATCTTCCCAACCCAGGGATTGAACCTGGGTCTCCTGCATTGCAGGCTGATTCTTTACCATCTGAGCCACCAAGGAAACCCAGCTCTGTAGAGTAAAAATCACATATTGTCTATATTCTGCTTTCCACCCCCACCTCTCCAAATCTCATGAAGTCTTCTTGCAAAGTGAACCTGTGTTCTCTGCACCAAAGGACACAATCAACAGAGTGAAAAAGTAATCTATGAAATGGGAGAAAATATTTGTGAATTATATATTTGATGGGGTTAGCAATGGCACCCCACTCCAATACTCTCGCCTGGAAAATCCCATGGACAGAGGAGCCTGGTAGGCCACAGTCCATGGGGTTGCGAAGAGTCGGACACGACTGGGCAACTTCACTTTCACTTTTCCCTTTCATGTATTGGAGAAGGAAATCGCAACCCACTCCAGTGTTCTTGCCTGGAGAATCCCAGGGACGAGGGAGCCTGGTGGGCTGCCATCTATGGGGTTGCACAGAGTCAGACACAACTGAAGTGACTTAGCAGTATTCAGAATATATAAAGAACTCCGACAACTCAACAATAAACAATAGCGACAACAAAATGCAACTCCAAACCACCTCACACACATTAGAATGGCTACCATACAACCAAAAATAACAAGTGTTGGTGAGAATGTAGAGAAACTAAACCCATGTGCCCTGTTTGTGGCAATGTAAAATGCCACTGCAGAAAACGGTATAGAAGTTGCTCAAAAGTCCCCAGAAGTGGAATTTATGGATCACATGGTAATCTATTTTCTAATTTTTTTGTACCCATATTCACAGCAAGATTATACACAATAGTCAAAACATGGTAGCAACCCAAGTGTCCATCAATAAGTGGATGTATAAACAAAATGTGTACTCTACTTATGAAATGGAATATCATTCATCCCTGAAAAGGCAGGCAATCCTGACACATGCTACAATATAGATGAACCCTACAGACATTATGCTAAGTGAACCAAGTGAGTCCAAAAGAAGAGAAATATTGTATGATTCCTTTTATATGAGGACTTAGAGCACTCGGATCCATAGAGACAGAGAGCTGAACTATACTTGCTAGGGACCCAGGGGTAAGGAGTCCATAGTTTCAGTTTTACAAGATGAAGCAGATTCTGGAAACGGATGGTGGTGATAATGTGTGATAATGTTGGGATAATTCACAACAATGTGAATGCACTTAATACCACTGAACTGTACATTTACAAATGGTTAAGATGGTAAGTTTTATGTTATGTGTATTTTACTGCAGTTAAAGAATGTTAAAAAAGAATTCAGATATTCTGGTGAAACAGTAATGGGCCAGAATTTAGGAGCCTTGTTTTCAAGTACCGGTTTTACTTTCAATGAACTCTAGGTCTCAGGATTCTAATTTAGAAGACAGTTGGGTGAGATGATGGCCCATGTTCCCTCTGAAATTCTGTGATTTGAAGTGTGGATCACTGGCCTCAGGAAGAGCCAGATGGAGGGCTATGGAAATTTACTGAGAAAATGGCCATGAGCACAACACACCAAATATTTTCTTCTGTAGCTTGCCTTGTCATTTTCTTAGCTGTGTCAAAGAGCAGAAGTTAAAAATCTTGATAATGTTTAATTTGCCAATTTTTTGAGATTCATGCTTTCTGTGTCGTATGGAATCTTTACCCCCCAAACAAAGGTTTTTGTCCTAAATTTTCTTCCAGATGTTTTGTAGTTTAACTTTTATGCTTAGGTCCGTGATCAAGTCCAAGTCAAAGTTGTATACGGTATGAGGAACAGGCCATGGTTTATTTTTTTCTATGAACGTTCAATTATCCCAAACCATTTATGAAAAGACTATCTTTTCTCTATTAAATTATGTTTTTACCTTTGTTAAAAAGAATCAACTGACCATATATTTCTGGGTCTCTTTCTGGATTTGCCCTTTTGGTCCATTGACCTATATACCTATGAATTGAAGTGAAGTGAAGTCGCTCAGTCGTGTCTGACTCTTTGCAACCCCATGGACTGTAGCCTACAAGTCTCCTCTATTCATGGAATTTTCCAGGCAAGAGTACTGGAGTGGGTTGCCATTTCCTTTTCCAGGGGATCTTCCCGACCCAGGGATTGAACCCCGGTCTCCCGCATTGCAGGCAGATGCTTTACTGTCTGAGCCACCAGGGAAGCCCCTGTATACCTATACATAGGCTAATAAACATGGCTTTCATTATTGTAGTCTTATGGAAAATCTTGAAGTCAGTCAGCATAAAACCTCTAAGTTTATTCTTTTTCAAAATTGTTTCAGCTTTTTTAGATCCTTTGCATTTCCATATGAATTTTAGAATCAGCTTGTCAATTTCCTCAGAATAAGCCTGCTGAGATTTCTATTGAGAATGCATTGACACTACAGATTAATTTGGGGAGAATTGATACCTTAACAACATTGAGTATTCCAAACTGAATATGGGTCATCTCCATTTATTTAGGTCTTATTTACTTTATTTCACAGTGTTTTGTAATTTTCAAGGGGGTGGCTTAGATGACTTTTACTAGATTTATTCCCAGTATTTTGTGTTTTTGGTGCTATTTACATAGGATTATTTTAAAATTTCATTTTCCAATTGACTGCTGCTAATACAGAAGAATACAGTTGATTTTTAATACCAACCTTGAGTTTTATGGCTTTGTTAAACTCACATAATACTTCCATTACCTGACATGAGATATTTCTACATTTCTCACAATAGTGAGAAATTTATAGCTTTCAAGATACAGATCTTTGCACATATTTTAGACTTATCCCTGAGTATATTTTTTTGTAAACTACTGTAAATAATCTTTTAAAATCACTTTCTTTTCCAATTATTTTTTTCCCAGGCACCAGTGGTTTTCTTTTTTTTTTTTTAGCTCTCAGCTACTCCTTTTTTTTAACGCTTCTTCTTGATCTTTGTGTAGCTGAGGCTCAGAACCACTGGTCCTGAGACTCTGATCATGGTCCCTGCTGGAGGTGGGACCACAAATGATATTTAGTTTCCTTCCTTTGTTGTGATGCACATGGATGCCTCAGATCACTTAAGTAACTGAGAGTCCCTTCAACAAGCAGAATCATTTGCACCTGTGGCAGAGTGGCATCCTTGTGATGCCTCTTAATGGAAAGCGCTATTGGGCTCTAAAGATAACAGGCTCTTAAAAGGGACTTAATGGATCTCCAGGTATGTTATTGACCTACTGTGGACCTGACTATGCTGATGGGCTAGATTTGAACTTCACCACCCCAGCACTGTCTGTATGTGCTGGGCATGAGTGTTGGGAGCTCTGTGGGCTGCCTGTTTTCCCTGAAGTTATTTATATGTGTTGTAGGAAGTGGGGATAGATTGGGGAGGACATGTAGGGTTTGTTTTGTTTTGGTAGTTTTTTCCCTTTCATTAGAAGAAAAGAGGTGGATGCTGGGATGTGAGACTGCAACCCATTCTTCATTTTTTCCAGTGCTCCAGGTAATGGTATTTAACAGGAAGAAAATCCATTCATCTTGCCAGCATCCTGGCACACAGAGGCCATGAGGGCTGCAGTCAGAAGAGATATTAGGGACTATAAAAAGCCATTCGATCTCCTCCCCTCCTTATTCCCCCCTTGTAACCCCTTTCCCAGGGAGACTGGTATTGTGCTCGCTGACTCTCCATCACCTGGAAGTCTTAGGCCTCATGGGCATTTTATCGAGATTCAGATTGGCTTTACCATCCCATTCTTCTTTCTTTTATCTTCATCATTTCTCTGCCAGGGGTAGTAGCAACACCATGGAAAGATTTGTCTTTTCTGCTTTATTCTGCTGATTTTTAAAAGAGCTGGTTGGTATGCCACTGGGCGTAGGGGAGCAAACCTGCCCCTCAGGACAGGTGGGAGCTGAAGTGATGCAGCTAGCCTCAGGGCCCAGGTGTTTCAGAGCCAGGCTTAGGGAAACAGGAATCCCTTGCCTCTCTCCTGTGCTTTTGTTTTCAGCTTTGGCAACTGTACCTCGTCTCATCTCCCATTAGTTCTTGTGCCAGGGTGGAGCTAGATTAGTTGGGCAGCATTTGTCCCCTTTGATCATAAAATTGTCCTGGAGGAGAGATACATTTCCAAAGGATTTTCTCCCTCTGCTCCTGTTCTTTCATTCTCTCAGGTTGCTGTGTCCCCCTACACTTCTGCTTACACCTCTCCTCTCCCATTTTCATCTGTTTTTCACTGCAGGTTTAGAAAATTCAATTCCACACCCATTTACTGAGCACTGATTCCATGCCAGGGACTGTGGTGGGCAGGAAGTTTACAGTAGGAAACAGGTCTGGTCTCTGCTCACAAGGAGCAAGTCTACTGGAAGAGACAGACATACACAGATGCAAATAGCTGTCCCTCCAGGTCAGGAATTACACACTCACAACGGAAGAATGAATAAAGCGCTTTGGATGATGACCTCCAGGAAGGGCAAGCTTCATATACATGCTGCCTTTTATCTGGGTTTTGAAGATCAGGTGAGGTTTCAACTATCACAGAAGACGTGAGGACAGGCAGGCTGTGGTAGGACACATTTAAACAAAGGGAACTGAGTTAGCAAAGGCCCAGAGGGGTGAATTTGCATGTTGGGAGCCTGTGAGTGTCACGTTCAATTGAAAGGCAGTACATATGACTTGGAAGGAATAACAGAGCCTGAGCTGAGACTAGAAAGGCAAGTTGAAGCTGTTGAGAATGGCCTTGTGGCATACTAAGGAGCCTACATGCATGTTTTAGAATATGATGGGGAGCTGGCAAGGTTGATGAACAGGAAACGGCTTGGTCAGAGCTGGGCTTTAGGAAGCTCTGTCTAACAGAACTGTGAATGATGAATTAGAGAGGTCAAGGATGGGATGGGGAGCAGAGAGGAGCCCTCATCTGATTAGTTCAGATTAGCAATGACAAGGGCCCAGATGTAGGCATCAGTCTCAAGACCTGGAAAGGAGAGAACCAGCTGAGAAAAGTTTCAGGTATGGGTCAGACAAGATCCAGTGGAAACAGAGAGGAAACCAAGTTGACAACTAGGTAAACAAGAAGAGGACAAAGTCATAAATAAATCATGAGATCAGAGCACTAGAGAGGACAGGGTGGGCTTTGGGAAGGGCACATAGTTAAATTCTTTGGATTGCAAGCAACAGGAAATGGCATTAGCTAGTTGAAATACAACCGAGACAGCATATTAAAAAGCAGAGACATTACTTTGCCAACAAAGGTCCGTCTAGTCAAGGCTATGGTTTTTCCAGTGGTCATGTATGGATGTGAGAGTTGGACCATAAAGAAAGCTGAGCCCTAAAAATTGATGCTTTTGAACTGTAGTGTTGGAGAAGACTCTTGAGAGTCCTTTGGACTGCAAGGAGATCCAACCAGTCCATCCTAAAGGAGATCAGTCCTGAGTGTTCATTGGAAGGATTGATGTTGAAGCTGAAACTCCGATACTTTGGCTACCTGATGTAAAGAACTGACTCGTTGGAAAAGACCCTGATGTTGGGAAAGATTGAAGGCAGGAGGAGAAGGGAACGACAGAGGATGAGATGGTTGGATGGCATCACTGACTCAATGGACATGAGTTGGTGATGGACAGGGAGGCCTGGCGTGCTGAGGTCCATGGGGTTGCAAAGAGTTTCACGTGACTAAGTGACTGAACTGAACTGAGTTGAAATACAAAAGGACATTTAATGCAAGAATATAGAGTAGGGGGACTTACCTGGTGGTTCAAGAGTTAAGACTTTACCTTCTAATGCAGGGGGGATATGAGTCCAATCCCTGGTCAGGGATATAAGATCCCACATGCCTCAAGGCCAAAAAACCAAAACACGGTTGATTCAAATTCAGTAAAGACTTTAAAAACAGTGCAAGTCCAAATATATATATATATATATATATCTATATCTATATCTATATATATCTATCTTAAAACAAAAAAGGAATGTAGAGTAGGTATCCTTCCAACCAAAAGGAGGAACTGAATACCCAAGGGGACCACTGAAGGAAGTTTCTGATACTTGAGTGAAGAGGATCTGTGGATCTTTCTTCTGTGACATTATCTTCAGTGCCTTAGGAACCCCTAGGCTCTCAGTGAAGATTTTAAATTCACAGGAGAGAGAATCTGGCCCAGCTTAGCGGAGGTGCCTCCTCCTTTGTCAGGAGCTGTGAGATGGCTTAGATTCATGGCTACAGACTTATTCTCTGGAGACTCAGTCCTGAGCCTTAGGGGTGTTCCCAGAGAAGGGGAAACGGTATTGTTGCAGAAACCAGTACTTGAGAGACCAAGCACCACACTTGGAGAGTTGGAGGACTAGGGTTTTAACCAGTGGGCCCAGAGGAGTTAACGCTACAAGCTCTGAGCCCTGAACAAAGGGATTACAGAGTTTTTATAGACAGACTAGTGGGCAACACTAGCTGTTAATAGGCTGGTTTAAACTAAGGGGTTTTGTGAGCACGGGAACAGCAGTCAAGATGGAGAGGGGGAAGCCTGGCCTGGACAGGCATGATTAAGCAGGTTTGCAGGGGCTGCATGATTGCAAAGAGCAGGACAAGGGTCAGTGAGACAAACTCCAGTTCCTGGTTTTGCAAGTCCCCACTTTCTGAGACTACATGACCTATGTGATCTAGACTTTGTAAGGGGCAAGCTGAGCTACAGGGGCAGAATGAGAAGGAGGTTATGTAAAATTTAAAATTTTCCTCTTCGGTGTGAGGGAGGGAGCCAAATTGCTTGATGCCTGCTCTGGAGAGCGCTGAAAGGGAGGATGAGGGTGTGTTTTGTTTGGGATAAGTTGTGGTGTGGGTGAGATGCAGGACATGAACATCCTAATGGAATGAACTTGACTGAGCTCTGCTAGAGAGTTGCAAATGCTTGGGCTTCCCAGGTGGAGTGATAGTTGAAGCTTTTAGAGTAGGGGAGCTTGAGAAAGTGAAGCAAAGAGGCAAAGAGAACAAGGTGTGAAGAGACCCTACAAGGTTGGGAAAGCCTTAACTATCATCTAGTCCAATGCTTTCATTGTATTTAATTTGCACTCATTTATTTTTTATGGAGCTTGTTGGTTGTTGTTGTCCTTGACTCTTTGTGACCCCATGGGCTGTAGCTCACCAGGCTCCTCTGTCCCTGGGATTTCCCAGGTATAAATACTGGAGTGGGTTGCCATGCCCTCCTCCAGGGGATCTTCCCAACCCAGGGATCAAGCCTGCATTTCCTTTTTTTTTTGTTGTTATTATATATTACTACAGTTTATTAAATAATGAAACAAGGTTTATGCCACATTTTCCAGCAATGTTTAAATAAAGAGCTCCAAATATAAAGGCTTATGAAAACTTTTATAGTCTTTATGTAATAACATACACTATTTCTGGTGCATGAATAAATACAGAAAAGAGAAGCCATTCTTTATATCACAATCAGCCAATACTTAGCCATCAATGATTACACAAATCCACAAGCAAACAAAAAAATCCACTTTCTTCATTTGAGTTATAAAAGCTAAAAATCCCTTTGCTACATTTAACAATACCCAAGGAGGTGGGGGGAGGGAACTTATAGTCACAGCCCTGAAGACAAAGGGACCAAATCTCCCAGTCCTTCAAATTCTTTCTTGGTTAGAAGCTTCAACAACTGCATTACTCTTTCAGGAAACAGAAAAAAAAAAAAAATCAAAACAGATTAAGACTCGTTCTATAAGGTATTTAATAAGTCTGCATTGAAGAAAAACAACATTTTTGTCTTAAAAATATGCTAACCTTTTACAAGGAGGTTTGGTTTTCTTTTCTTCCTGGTATGAACATGTATATATTTGAATAAACTTATATAATGAATATTGCATGACATTCAATCTTTTCATGGTCTTCAAAATGAACTCGCTTCTACTGTTTTAGGAATTATATGTACACTTACAACGTTTTCTACATTAAGGGAAAAAAAAAAAAACAAAGAGTGGCTCATAAAAAGTCATCCTTTAAACTCAAGGAACTCAAAAGTGAAAGTCTTTCTGTAGAAAGCCCTTACATCAATGGAATGTTCTGGTAAGAAGAGAAGTCTCTTCTCTAAAGATATGGTTCAGTATGAGGGACAAGGCCTGAAGGGGCTCAGCTCTCCAGTGTCACATCTGGAACTGGTCAGTGAGAACTAGACGTCCATCTGAGTCTTGAAGCAATCAACACCTCTGACCTCCTCTGTTCCTGCCTTAGCTCTTTTTTTCGGAATGGAAATCCTGCTTCACAAAATCTTATTTTCAAAGTCAGCATTAATAAAGAAGGCAAGGTGAGGGAGACCGGGAGGAAAATTGCCCAATCCCCAAGAAAAATCTGTGTGCCTTCTATTTTGCTTCAAAGGAGGAAACAGTCCAGGGCCTGGACAGACTGGGAACATGCATATACCGCAAAGGTGGCTGTCCCGGAGCCCCAATGAATAGGTATTTAATTTACTCTCAAGGCTTCCCAGGTGGCTCAGTGGTCAGGAATCTGCCTGCCAATGCAGGAGACACAAGAGACATGGGCTCAAATCCTGGGTCAGGGAGATCCCCTGGAGAAGGAAATGGCAGCCTACTCCAGTATTCTTGCCTGGGGAATCCCATGGACAGAGGAGCCTGGTGGGCTACAGCCCATGGGTTGGCTAAGAGTTGGACCCGACTGAGTGACTGAGCACACTCTAAGGGTAGAACCAAAGTTACCCAAGTGAATGTTAAATATATTTCCTTTCCTACGGATGTCTTCTAGAAGTATAAAGGTCCTGGGACTCTCTCAGAGTCACTTTCTATTTTGCAAGAGTAAGATGAAGACGAGAAAGAAGAATGATATCCTGTCTTTGAAAGAAAAGAAAGAAGCTCTTTTATACCTCTTATCAGACTGTAGGTATACAAAAATATTGCTTTTCAAATTTCAAGCAAGTAGTTTCCATCCAAACTGATAAGGAAGTCTAAGACAGGAAATATTTTAACAAACGTAACCAGAACTAAAGTAAAACCCAGGAAATCTGGAAAAAATCAACTCTTCAATTCACTTGCCACATTTCACTAAGGGAAACATAATAGAACGTTAGCCTCTTTCTTTCACAAGAGCTTTATTACAGGACTTCGCTTGCGAGAAGTCCGTGATAAAATGACTCTTTATACACAGGATCTATTTATTCTGGAATTACGGCTATATGACACCATGATGTAAAGACACTTATCCTACAAGCCTAGCAGTAGGAGCTACTGTTTTCCTCACCTGACACTCAGTCTCAATAGATGTCATTATCCCCATTTTACAGATTGGGAGATAGACATTTTGTTAATATCACAGAGCAAAGTATTGACTTGGCCAAAGAGTTTGTTTGGAATTTTCCTAAGCTCCTACAACCTGAACAAACTTTTTGGCTAACCCAGTACTACCATTACCTAGGACAGAACTCAAGTTGCTTAAACACACCCCCAACAACACAGACTTTGCTATCTTCCAAGCCAACCTTTCACACCATTGTTAAGTTTAGATAGTAATACTTTGTAACAAGTCCTCACAAAAGTGGAGTGGTCAAAGGCTTAAAAGTCACTTATTATAAAGTGAAGGAATCCTGCCAAAATAGGAAATTACAAAGCAGTGCAATGTTCCAGGAATCTCTATCCTGCCCTGTTTATACTTGGGATATATCAGGTCTCCATGTGTGAATTTCTTCAGCGGACATGAAGCCAAAGCTCCCCCAAAAGCTCAGGAACAGTAACACCGTCTCAGGTTCTATACCAAGGTTCCAAAGAGCTTCTTTAGAACAGTCTGGGAGTCTTGCTTATGAACTGAGACGCACCAGGAGTTACTCTTCTCCTGAAGGAAACAGTCCACAGTTCCGGATCTTCATGCAATTTTTCTTTAACAAGAAACATGCATTTCCTGTTATATTTGAATTCGAAGGGCACTTGAACGGTAAGGACTAGTGTCTGGATGTTACAGTAAAATGTTTGGTGCTGAGCGTCCGATGCCAGGACACAGTGATCTGAGCTAACCCTGTCCTCAACTGTTGCTCACACCTCAATCTGTGGTGGGCCAAGCAGTGAGCAGTGGGAAAGACAGGAAGCTTCACTATTTCAGAAGTGAGCATTTTCAGTGGATGTCTCATGCAGTCTTGACTTGTCACAAATCCAGTTTCTTCAACTGCTCATATGTCACAAAGAAAACAAGATTCCAAGGACCAATTCCCAAGCAATTTAGCCAAAACCCTTTATATAGAGCAAAAAACTCTTCAATCTTCCATGTCTATAACAAGCAATCCAGGGTATCTTTGTAGCCAGGGCATTTGTCATCGCAGAGGACTCTCTGATTCATCGTACATGTTCTCACCACATTGACAGGGTTTGAGGCCAGGGCTCCCGCCAGCCCACAAGCGAAGCTTGAGAGGAAATGGATATACACGGTGTCTCCCATCAGGCCTGAGAGAATCCGATGCTTCTTGGTGAGGTCGTAGACCGGCAGCTCCACAGCACCCACAATAGCAGCCCTTTGAGTGGTAAGGGATACACCCTTCCACAGTCCTCTCTTTCCCTCTTGCTGGTAAATGTTAATGAAGCTGCCTGTCATTCTTCCTTGCAGGGTGCTGCTTTACGCTTGCATCCATATCTTCAAAACATCCATTGGACTAGCAATGCTTAAGGATATGATTCCAGAGAATCCCACAGACCACATTTATCAGAAGGGTTTCATCTTCTGGACGCTCGACAAATAACCATTTCAAGCTCTGATAGGTGCCTTACCTTGATGGTGCCATAGGAAGCCTGGAGGAACATCGCTGGGGCAATCCCCGAATTCAGCGCTTTCAGGCCTTCCTCTCTGCCTATCCTCACTAACGCATGCAACATTCCTTCATGCCTGATTTCTTTAAAGTTTGCATCGTTCTTCTGGCCTTGAATCTGGAGCTGTGTCTTGGTTAAATCAATTGGAAAGGTACTGCACTCCGCCGTGATGGAGGCCAGGCCTCCATACACGAAGGGCTTCAGGCCAGGCCTCCATACACGATATGCTCACCGCTGTCCCTTCTTTTTGTTCACAGAAGCATAGCCTCTAACAGGGTTTTCTGGGGTGGTGGCGGCCCTGTGTCTTCTCTAGTTCTGGGTCAGCAGCAGACGGAACCAGCAGGTTTGAGGGAACTGAAAAAGAGGCTGAACCCACATTTCTTGCATTTCCTGGATTGGCAGGCGAATTCTTTACCGCTGAAGCACCTGGGAAGCACATGGAGCTTATAACATATTTATAGGGAAGTGCACACACCTTAGGCAGATAGCTCAGTGAAGCTTTTCGTGTTTCCACCTTTGTAACAACTGCCAGGAGCAGGACACAGAGCATGAGCTGACCCCAGAAGCTTCTTTCCTCACGCCCCTTCTTAGTCCCTGCCATCACCATCCATACCAGAAGTAACCACTGTTCTGACTTTACCACCAGAGATTAGTTTTGCCTGTTGAACTTTATACACATCTTATCTGTCAGTATGTGTCCCTTGGAGTCTTGCTTCTTTTCATCGACTTTGTGTCTGAGAGCTTTCCCCATGCATTAAGCACAACCGATTGCTATCCTGTTGGTGCACATATGAGTTTCTCAAATTTTTGGCTATTAGGAATAAAACTGCTATGAAATTTCTTATATGTGCCTTTTAATGATATAATATTTACTGATTTTTTTCTAGAGTATATGTGTCCCTAGAGTTAGGATTGCTGAGTCCAAGTCCATTGCATTTTAACAGGTACTTCTGATTTCCCAAAGTGACTGTTCCATTTTACACTTCCTCCAGCAATGGAAAAGAGTGCTTGTTGCTCCACCTTCTCACAAACATCGTCAGTCTTGTTTATTTTATCCATTTTGTTAGATGTATAGTGGTGTCTTATGCAGTGTTAGTTTGCTTTCCTGTATGACTAACAGTATTGAGCACATTTTTGTCTGCATGATGGCGATTTGAATATTTGTCTCTCTGTGTGTGTGTGTATGAAGTGAATGTTCATATCTTTTGTCTACTTTATTGTTTGTTTTCTTCTTATTTTTAGGAATTCTGGATACAAGTCCTTAGTTGAATACATGTTCTATGATTACCTTCTTTCAGTCTGTGGTTTGTCTTCTTTATTAATAATGTCTTTTAATGAACACAGGTTTTTATTTTCAATTATCTATTACTTATTTTATGGTTAGTGCTTATTTTTCTCTGTGAAAAAAATATTTACCTGCCATAAGTCACTACTCTCATTTTGAAGATTAAACAGTATTTAAAGAGGGAAAGTGACTCAAGGTTACACATCAAGTGACTGGACCAGGACAAGGACCCACGACTTCTTTAGTCCTCTGCTGCTTTCAGTGGGAATTCATGTAAACTTCTCTTCACTAACAGAGGAGCTGTGGAAAAAGTGTCCACCCTCCTTCAATCACTGTGACTTCCTTCCCCCACAGTTAAGTGAATCAGATTTAAGAAGACGTTCTTCCAAATGTATTGAAAATATCCCTACTCTTTGACCCAACAGTTGCTTCTCTAGGAATTGAAAACACAAAGTTTCATGCACACAGATGTTTGTTGCAATGTTGTTTTCAGTAGCAAAAAACAAAACAAAGCAAAACCTAAATATCCAGCTACCATGGACTGGCTAGTTGAGTTGTGGCACATCTCTAACACTGAACAGTACAGCTACATAACACTCAAACTAAGGTACTTTTGAAGAGTACTTAATGGCCCACAAAAATGTGCACAGTACAATATATATATATTTCTATTTTAAAAGCTCAACTTAACTGAGTCACAATTTACATAGAGAAAAGTGCACCTACTCTAAGTGTATGGTTTGGTGAGTTTTCTCTTTTTGCAAAAAAAAAAAAAAAAAAACTCATTGAAAAGGTAAAATTTAACAATTTTAAGTATACAATATGATGAGCTTAGAAAAACGTGTACATTGTATAACCACAACCACAATCAATATTTCCATTACTCCCTCAATGTCCTTGTGCTTCTTTTCCTTCCATTGCTTTCCCCTTACTCTCAGGTCCAGGTGATCATTGATCTTTTTTCTGTTGTGATAGATTCGATTTCCTTTTTCTAGGATTTCATATAAATGGAACAATACAGTCTTATCTGCAGAGCTTCTTTCAGACAGCATAATGGTTTTGAGATTCAAGTCTGCTGTTGCTGCTATTGGTGATTCTTTTACATTGCTACAAAGTATTCTACTGAATAAGCATTCCAATTTGTTTATCTGTTGTCCTGTTGATGAACTGTCCTGTTCTTGCCGGTTTGGGGTTAATATGAATTAAGCTGTTATGGACATTTGTGTGCAGGTTTTTGTGTGGCCGTTTTGTGTCATTTCTTCTGGGTAAATACCTAGGCGTAGGCTTGTCAGGTACTACAGGAAGCACACCTTTAACTTTGTAAGAAACTGTCAAATCCTTTTCTAGAGTGGCTGCACCATTTTGTAATCCCACCAAGATTCTCGTTGTTCCACATCCTTACTAATATTTGGAATTTTCAGGGTTTTAAAAAAAACCATTTATTTTTTGTTTTTAATACTACCCATTCTAAAAGATATATAGTGGTAACTTGTTATGATTTTTTAAAAAGCAGCTTTATTGACCTGTAGTTTACATACCATGAAGTTCACCTGTTTAGAATATATGCATGCATGCATGCATGCTAAGTCACTTCAGCTGTGTTCCACTCTTTGTGACCCTATGAACTGTAGCCTGCCAGGCTCCTTTGTCCATGGGATTCTCCAGGCAAGAACACTGGAGTGAATTTCTTTCTCCAGCTGATCTTCTTGACCTAGGGATGGAACTGGCATCTCTTACGTCTCTTGCATTGGCAGGCATGTCCTTTACCACTAGCGCCACCTGGAAAGCTAACGTTTCTACCCATACTTCTCATGCTACATAATACTAGGTAGAAAAAACGTTATTCAAATATATGTATATATATACTTCCATGTATGTATGAAAAAAGACTAGAAGGAAATACTTGAAAAACAAGCCTCAGTTGTCTCTTGGTGGTTGCATTTATAAACACCATTATTTTCTCTTCTGTACATTTTAGAGTTTTGAGATTCCTCATGGTGAGCGCATATTAGCTTTGTAATTTAAAAAGAATCATGATTGTATGATTCATTTAATGAAATTTGTATGATTTCATTTTATGATGAAAAATATAAAAGAATTTTTTTTCAGGCTACATTGATGAAGAGGGTGCAGTACCATACCAGCTTCTAACGCTCTGTGTTTTCAGTCTGATTTCCTTTGGGAAGAGAATGTGTAAAATCTTATTCTTCTGGGTTTCCACAGTGAGTTGGCGGTATAAACTTGCTGTTTGCAATATTTACGTGCATTGCCTGGGGGAGTCCTGTAAACTACTCTATGAGTTGGTTTCTCTATTGACAGACTGCTGAATGCTTCGAAAATGTGCTCTGGAAAGTGAATCCATATGGGAACTGACTCAAGGGGTACACATGTCTTGTGATATATTGCAAGAAGTGAAGAGAAGTTGCTATATACTTGGGAATCATTTCCTACTTTGTAAAGTGTGGTGTGGCCACTTATGTATGAGAGCTCACGAATGCATATCTGTGTGAGTGTGTGGCACATATTTACACGACATGGTACTCTGGGTGTGGAGGGCTAAGTGCATTGGCTCTCTAGTTCTAGTTTTTTAAATTAAATTAATTAAGCTGTGCCAGTGTATGTATGTATATATATATATACACACACACTTCATATATGTATGAAAAAAGGCTAGGAGGAAATATATAAAATGTTTGTTATTTTGCACGTGAGATCCTTACTTGTCAGCATGTGGTAGTTTTGTTATAGCATGTGGGATCTAGTTCCCCGATTGGGGATTGAACCTGGACCCCTGCACCGGAAGCTCAGAGTCTTAGCCACTGGACCACAGGGAAGTCCCTGTAGTTCTAGTTTAGTGGACTCTGTGCAGTTTGCTGGAGAAGTCAAATTTCCATTTCCATAATTTCATTTCCTTCTTAGTTCACTGAGACAACTCTTAGTCACTCAGTCACGTCTAACCCTTTGTGACCCCGTGGACTGTAGCTCGCCAGGCTCCTCTGTCCATGAAATTCTCCAGGCAAGACTACTGGAGTGGGTAGCCATTCCCTTCTCTAGGGGATCTTCCTGACCCAGGGCTTGAACCCAGGTCTCTTGCATTGCAAGCAGATAGATTCTTTTATTGTCTGAGCCACCAGGGAAGCCAACTCTAACCCCATCTCAATACAGGCCTATAAAAATACATTGAATAGCACCTGTGCTTTGAAAAAAAAAATGTGCCTTGCTCTGCACACAGTTTGCTATCTCAAAGGTCAATTTCTGGGGGTGAGATTGAACTGATTATATTAATTATTTTCCAAAAGAAGAAACAGACTGGGAAGGACTTGGCTGAGGCAGACTTTGATGGCTCAGAAACAAAGTCCACTCAGGCTGACCCAGTGGAGGGTGGGAGGGCGCCCTGCAGAGACAGAATAAACAGGTAAGGGCGGAAGGAGGCCAGGCTCCCTGCTTCTGTCTCTGCTGGGCCTCACGACCTCTCGTCCTTACCCATCTGCACGCAAGTCTCTCTGGCCTCTCTCCTGCAGGCCGGCTCCTTCTGCTCATGCCTGGCTCCCATCCTCTGGTAACTGCAGTCTGAGGGCGGCTTTGTTCGGTTCGTCCTCCAGCTCTGGCCTTGCTTCTGCTTGACCATTCAGTTTAACTTCGTTTGTATCCTAAATTAGGGGTCCCCAACCCCTGGGACCTAATGCCTGGTGATCTGAGGTGGAGCTGATGTAATAGTATCAGAAATAAAGTGCACAATAAATGTGATGCAGCTGAATCATTCTGAAACTATCCCCCTTCACTGTCCATGGAAGTATTTTCTCCCATGGAACATATTCCTGGTACCAAAAAGGTTGGGGACCGCTTTCCTAGTTGATTCATTCCCTGGAGAGGAATCTGATTGGCCCATCTTTGGTTAGATTTCCCAGCAGATGTGGTGTGAAGGAAGGTCAAATATACAGACATATAGGTCTGGGGCCTACCTACCCCTTGAGCACAAGCTTAGTGGGGGCGGTTGTTTACTGCAAAGATAGAATCTGATCAAAGAGTTTTTGTTTTTTTCTTAGTTTGGACAATCACTGTAGCAGAGACATGTAAATGAAGATGATATTAGGTAAGGTGGTCCGTGGTAAGCCCCCTCCACTGTGGCCCCCAAATGACCTCCATCTGCTGGATTCATGTCCTTCTGAATCCCCTCCCCTAGAGCATGGGGGCACTTAGCCCTTTACTTCTTCTATTTGCTTTTTTAAAAAGTTTTTTTTTTTTTTTTAATTTATTTGGCCACATCAAGTTTTAGCTGCGGCATGCAAGATTTTTTTTTTTTTTTTAATTGTGGGATATGAATTCTTAGTTGTGGCATGTGGGATCTAGTTTCTTGAACAGGGATTGAACCTGGGCCCCCTGCATATTGGGAGTGTGAAGTCTTAGCCACTGGACCACCAATTTGCTTCTAGCGAACAGATTGCAACACAGCTAATGGGATGTCACTTCTGAGTTAAGTCACCAAAGGCTGTGGTTTCCATCTCCTGAATTCTCTTTAAGGCTGTAATTTGCTCACTCTGATGGAAACAATGCTGTGTTGTAAGCGGCTCTCTTGTGGGGCCCCTGGGGCCAGAAACTAGGGGACGCTTCTGGCCAATAGCCAACCAGGAACTCAGGCCAACAGTCTCAAGGAAAGAGTCTAGCCAACAACCTCTAGCCTCCCGAGTCAACTTGGGAACCAGGGCACACTCCCTGGCTAAGCCCTGAGATGCTGCAACCCTGGTGATATCCTGATGGTAGCCTGTGGACACCTTGAGGCAGAAACACCCAGTGAAGCCATGCCTGGATTGTTGACCCACACAAACTGTGAGGTACTGTTTAAAGCTGCTAAACTGGGTGGTAATTTGGCAGCAATAGGTAACAGATAGGTAGACGGTCTCCTAAATAATGCTGTTTTTGAAGCACAGAACCCAGACTCACCTCAAAACAAATTGTAAGAGGTGATGTGACCCAAGGAGCCCTTCTGGAGAACTTGTTTAGGCCAAGCATGGTGGGCACCTCCAGCATAGTAGGCAAGTTCAAGTTAGGCAGTACCATGTCTCCCATGGGGCCAGCTAGACAGAAATTAGGTTCTAACAGTGAGAGCCTAACTGTATAAAATGCAAACATTGTGGAGAACAATAGGTGATAGCCAAATGTTTCAACCTGTGCTATTATATATAGGATATGTAGAGGGTTGCATTTGGAGAATCTGGTGACCTTTGCAACTCCAAATGGCGATAAATCTGAGCATGTGCCTGTGGACACCAAGCCCCTATGGTTGGTGCCCCATGTGACTGGTGTGGACCAGAGGAATATCCAAAGATTATCTCAGTCTTCTGGAATGTCCCTGGCATGAAAGATCAGACATGAGAGACTGTTACCTCTCAGAGTCTCACTGCTGGCGTGATGAGGCTCAGAGGCTGGAGACGATTCAGGTGGTCCAGCTACTTCCTGAAGCCATTTTACAGGGAGGGCCTCTCAGCAGGTCTCCACGAACCAGGACTCCTCAAAATCCTGTATTTCTCAATAGATCTGTTGTTCAGTTGCTCAGTCATGTCTGACTCTTTGTGACCCCATGGACTACAGCACACCAGGCTTCCCTGTCCTTTACTATCTCTCAGAGCTTGCTCAAAATCATATCCATTGAGCCAGTGATGGCATCCAACCATCTCATCCTCTGTCCTCCCCTCTCCTCCTACCTTCAATCTTCCCCGGCATTAGGGTCTTTTCTAATGAGTCAACTCTTCCCATCAGGTGGCCAAAGTATTGGAGCTTCAGCTTCAGCATCAGTCCTTCCAATGACTATTCAGGACTGATTTCCTTTAGGATGGACTGGTTGGATCTCCTTGCAGTCCAAGGAACTCTCAAGAGTCTTCTCCAGCACCGCAGTTCAAAAGCATCAATTCTTGGGCACTCAGCCTTCTTTATGGTTCAACTCTAACATCTGTATATGACAACTGGAAAAATCATAGCTTTGACTTGACGGACCTTTGTCGGCAAAGTGGTATCTCTGCTTTTTAATATGCTGTCTAGGTTTGTCATAGCTTTTCTTCCAAGGAGCAAGTATCTTTTAATTTCATGGCTGCCCAACAGATGCCACAGAATTATTTGAAAGTTCTATTGGAGAGGAAGTCCAAGGTCAGAGAACATGTCCTGAGGGGATAGCTTCTTGCTGTGGCAGCCCCCAGGGTGGAATTTTCCCTCAGCATCCTTGAGTTCCAAGAACATGCTTGCTGGGCTCTTCAATTCTGGTCTCCATCCTTCCCTTCCTCAAACTTTGGGCTCAGCTTCTATGAAGCCCGCGTATCCAGTGCCTTCCTCTTAGACACCTTCATCTGCCTCATACCAGATGTTTCCTTCTTCTCCACCTGTGTCCATCTATAGGTCTACAGGTTGACAATGTAGATTTGAAATATTTAAGTACAGTTTTATTGACACCAACATCCTGTTCCCAGAGAAAGAATTGTGAAGAAATGATATAACACAGGAAGGGCTTTTGCTTTCTGCTTTTGAAAGCAGAATTCCTTAAGCTGCTATAGGTAAACTTTAGCTCGGGAGGCGGGTCTTTGGGAAAGGACAGATGAGACGCTCCCTTTCTCTGCCTCGCGTGCTCCCCCCGGAAGCCAGCAGCAGCGTGGGTCAGGCAGCAACGGGTGCTGAGCTGACAGCTGGGCAGAGTCCAGCCCCGCTGGCAGCCATGACGGCTGTCTGCAGAGGAGGGGGTGTTATCAGTCTCATTACAGGAGAAAGGTATTAATGGAGAAGTGCGCTTTTGGAGGGATGGTGGGTTAGGGAAGAAAAACTCAGCAAAGGGACAGCTTTGTGTCTGATTTTCAAGGTTACCTATTGAGATATGGCTGCAGCTCTCTTGTGGCCTGGAAAAGCAATTCCTTTCCGATGGCTTTATAATAAAGAAGAAAGACCCTTTTGTGAACGATAACTTGTATTTATCTCACGTCTTTCTCTAGAGAAACTGCAAGTGCTTCAGAGATTTTTATCTTTGTAAAAAGCTGATGAGGAAGTGTGAAGACCTTCTGGTGAACTCAGCCCCTCGGTCCCTAATCCAATCCTGTGGCCCATTGTCCTCTGACTTCCTTCCGGTGATGATGAATGCCATGAGTCCGTCTGTGATCACCCCTGTCGTGGACACTGTCAACCAGAGGGCAGGGTAGCCCACTTCTTCCCAGGACTGTGCAGTGTCCCAGATGGCAACCTTGATGCCTGGGTTACCAGGTTCAGGGCACACAGCTCCTTTAGTCTGGCTATCTTAGACAAGGAAACCCGTGGGCTCCCTGTACTGCCTAGACTGGTATCCACCCAGTCCAGTTATTTCTGCTAGTAGAAAGAGCTCCCTCCTCAAGGGTGTAGAAGGATTTGGCCCTGGCAGTTGCACTTAGGTGGTTCCCTTTGCTTACAATGACCTTAACCTTGGCTCCCCAGGGGATCCTCAACCTACCTGTATTTCTCTGCGAGGCTGCCCCCAAGTCACCTTCGTCACCTCTTCAGCCCTTACCTGCTCTGCACAACCTGTGGATCCCTCTTCTCCTCCATTCTCTGTTTGCCTGTTTGTGCCCTTGACTCTGTGACCTTCTAGCATGTGAGTATCTTGAGGGCAAGCCTTTTGGTCTCTCTCCTTTGTGTATCTTGAAAGCTAGAAAAGTGCCCTTCAAATGCCTGGGAGTGAATGAATGTATAAAAAGCCATAGATCTTAAACAAAAGCTTTCCAATTTTTGTCTTTATGCTTATGGTTTGTTAGTAGCAAAACAAATGATTCTCTTTTTAAATAAGCATCTATTATGGTTGAATAAAGAGACTTGGGAATAAATTGCATTTACCACTAGGTCCTATCACTTTGGGGGTTTAAAGGAAGAACCCTGAGGCAGCAGCCACAGGGTGCAGCATCCTGTGTGTGGTTCAGGAACCATTATCCTTTTCTTGCCATCTGTGCTCCAGCTCCTGCAGGGTGGAGAATTGGTATTTGTGTCAGGTACAATCTTAGGAAATCAACCCTGAACGTTCATTGGAAGGACTGTTGCTGAAGCTGACGCTAACAGCCGACTCGTTTGGAAAAGACTCTGATGTTGGGCAAGGTTGAAGGGAAAAGGAGAAGGGGGCGGCAGAGGATGAGATGGTTAGATAGCATCACTGACTCAGTGGACGTGAATTTAAGCAAACCCTGGGAGATGGTGGAGGACAGAGGAGCCTGGTGTGCCGCATTCCACAAGGTCGCAAAGAGCTGGACACGACTGAACACCACCACCACTACAATCTTTCACTTTATTTTATAATGTATCTATAGATTCATGATTATATTATGTATGGCACTGTTGATTTGTGATCATGTGCCTCACACATTTTGTTAGCACAGGGCAATGCCACTGTATGGCAATAGGTGGGTGGCTGGGGGGAGGGGGAGCAGGTAGTGTGGCAAAACTGAATCACCTGAAGAGTTTTCCAAATATCCTACCTCCCCCCTTCACCTGACACCCACGCTGATCTTGTTCCCCAGGTGACACTTGCCCGAGGTGACACCTGCCTCTCTTTGCTGATTGTTTCTGGCTCACTCTCCCAGACTCTGGTGGAAATGATGTGAAAGATGGAAAGGATGGGGAATAGGGTGGGCGAGCTCGCTCCCTCTCCTGTATCTTTCCCCAGCACTTTACCCCCTGGTCCCATGCTGCGAGATCCTCTTCTCAGGTCTCGAAATCACCCGTCCTCTTCCTTAGCAACCAGCCAGTTTCTTTGCTTGTGTGTGGCAGCTGTGGGCCCACATCGAGGTGTTTAGACATAAACACCTTCTAATCCACTATTAAGTCCTTCAGTCTGTGCTCTCATAACATTAACCATAATGAACTCTTCACATACTGATGTCAGTTTAATACTGCCTGCTTCCCCCAGCAGGGCTCAGTCATTTAGCGTTAATTAACAATGACTTATTGCAAATGATGTTACTGACTTAGGGACGCTCCTTGGTGACACACACATCTTTCAGATGAAGCCATAACGTTATTACTTAGTGTTCTCATAGCACTTCACGCAGGAAGGATGTTTGGTAATTGAATTGGCTGCTTTGTCACTATTCCTCATGCTGATCCTGTCATGCGGGTTCGTGGAGGTGTCTCTCATTACAGGTAAACTTGACATGCTGAGTTTTAAACTTGCCACGTTGCTGACATGGAGGAATGACATTTTACTGATCATAGAGTCTGGGGCTCATCAGGAGTTCAGTGGCAACAGTAACTGTGAAGCACAAAACTGGAGAGTGGCTCCATCAGGCACTTAAAAAGGTTCTTAGCTGCGCTGGCTCTTCGTTGCAGCATGGGGAATCTTCATTGTGTCGTATGAGGTCTTTTGTGGTGGCTCAGGGGCTCTCTAGTTGTGGCCCGTGGGCTTAGTTGCTCTGCAGCATGTAGGATCTTAGTTCCCCCACCAGGGATCAAACCCATGTCCCCTGCTTTGCAAGGCAGGTTGTTAACTACTGAACCACCAGGGAAGTCCCTCCATCAGGCATTTTTAATACCCAGAAAGAACCAACAGGGAAGTTGGTCTAGGGCACATGCAGTCAGATGTTTAGACATGAGAGGAGGCTAGGGAAGAATGGCAGACCATGGTCAAGGGGAGTCTGAGATACAGACAAGACCCCAGAGGGAAAATAAGCCACTCAGGTGGACCACACTGCTCATAGGTATGATCAAGGTCATAAGTTTTTGTTGTCAGAATTTTACAGGGTGGGGTTTTTAGTGGGAAACATCTTAGTTTCTATACAACCAAAATCACTTGAATCACTGGAAGTTTACTTTATAAAGTAAATGTTAAAAATCAATGCTGTTGGACCCCACCTATGCTGTGGAGTAAGGGAAGGAAATCCTCCTGTTACTTTCTCCATTTTCAGGATTAAGGAAATTCAAGAATAAGAAGATGACCAGTGAGCCAGGTCTCATGGAATGAAGTGAGAGAGATTGGAGAGAGACCTTTGGCTATGTGATTCAGGATATTTTTTCATCTCCTTTCTACTCCCTGTTGCCTGCCTACCAATGTTGCCCTTTTGTTCTGGACACATTATATTGTCTGAAATATTAAACACATCCATTTGAAACAATATTTTGATTTCTAATAAATGATAAGGAAAGGGGAAATGAGATTCCCCTCTGGCCTGAAAAAGGGCAATCTTTACTCTTCATGGGAGAAAGATAAGCCCGGCCGATTTGTGGAGACAGTCTCAAAATTAAATTATTTCTCCAGAAACTTTATATATATATATAATCCAACTAGTCTTTTTTAGAAGCACTATTACCATCTTTCCTTTATCCCCATTCTGTGGCAAACTCCAGGACTTTAATTAATCCCTGCTCTTGATATTATTGGTTCATTTCTGTCTTGTTCTTGTCTTGCTTGCCAACCCCATTTAAAAAAAGAAAAAAAAAAAAAAAAAAGAAGAAGAAATAGGCTCCCTTAACAAACAACTAAGAATTCATGTCAAGCTCAAGTATTAGTAGAACTCATATCAGAAACTTTATATATTATTCCTTGACTCTTGTATCAAAACCTTTAGATGAAGCCCAAGTAAACCAAAGACCCATTCAGATCGGATTAGCAATTTACACCTTCATGGAGAGCTTAGCAGAGCAGCTTTATTCTGATGTTAAAAAAAAATCCACTTGTATTTTTCAGGAAAATGAAACCTTATTTGTGTCTGGGACTGTGTCCCTGGGCTGGTAATGATGATAAATCAACTCAGATCTGATAGCCGGTGGTGCTCAAAACATCACGTTCACCTGGAGGTGAGAGGATGTGTCCTTGGGGGTGGCCTCCACCTCCCTGGCTCATTCTCTTGCAGAAACTTCTAGGTTGAGAAGAAGCAGAGCTCCTGGGAGGAGAGGCAGTGAGGTAAGTGGGCAGCAGAGGCAACCCTAGAGTCTACATGAAATTCACATTCTGACCATCTACTTTCTACACGTATTGGCTTGGGCAAGTCAGCTGGACCTTGTTGACCCTTGATTTTCTCACTAGGAAAGTGGACATAATGGTATCAACCCTGTAAGGCTGCTATAAAGATTCGATTAAATGAGATGATATACTTAAGGCGCTTGCCATGTGGTGAGCACTTGCTTGAGGGTCTCTTTTATCTTGACATGTAGAGTTAAAATGTGGTGAGAGAAACAGGCAGAGGTATAAGTAGAAGTCAGGGCACCAGCTATTTATGAACTAGATATGGAAAAAGTTTCACCTGCTGACATCTTGTTTGATACCCTTTGAAGCATATACATGAAACCTCCATGCCATCCCCATCCACCAGGTTCATGGGCAGGGTGCTGGGGCTCTTCTTCAGGCAGACCACTGAGTGGACTGGGGGTGTGGGCAGTGGAAGAGGCTAGGTAACTTTTCCCCACTCACCAGCTGGTTAGTGGTGAAGCTGGGATTTGTATCCAGGTTGTCTGACTCCAGAACCACCATTCTCAACCTTGTCTGCAATTAAGGTCACTTTCAGAGCCTCTAAGGGCTTCACTGGTGGCTCAGAGGGTAAAGAATCCACCTACCAAAGTGGGGCATGCAGGTTTGATCTCTAGGTCGGGGAGATCCCCTGGAGGAGGAAATGGCAACCCACTCTAATATTCTTGCCTGGGAAATCCCACGGACTGAGGAGCCTGGCAGGCTACAGTCCACGGGCTTACAAAGAGTCAGACGCTACTGAGCGACTAAACATCAACAACAAAAGAGCTTCTAAATGTTCAAATGCCCCGGCTAGGCTTGAGCCTAATGAATCCAGAGCTTCTGAGGGTGGGACCCAGGCAGCAGTAGCTTTTAAAGGTTTCGAGATGATGACTGTGTGCAGCCAGGCTGAGAAAATCTGCTCTAGATTAGGGCAAAGGTTTTCAGAGTGTGGTCCCTGAGTCATCAGCATCCCTGGGAAAACTGGAAAAAACACATGACTGAGTTCCACCCCAGACAACCTGAATCAGAAACTGTGGGGCTGAGGTCCAGCAATCTGCACTTTAACAGGCTCTGCAGTGATTCTGACTCATACTATTGGAACCGTGGCTCCAGAGCTGTTCTTCTCCTTCAATGTGCTTGTGTAGATTCAGACTCGGTGGGATTGGAGTGGGGCCAGGGCTTTGAATTGATGATGCCTATGCTTCTTGTGCACTGATCACGTTGTTGAAGCTGGGGAGCTCTTCATTACTCAACATGCTGCCTCCAGAGCCCCTAGACCCCCTGTGTCAGAATTACCTGGGATGTTTGTTAACAGGCAGACACCTTGGCCCTGCTCCAGACCTCCTGAATTCTGATCTCTGAGGATGGGATCTGGCAGTGCATATTTACACAGACACCAGGTAATTTTTTTTAAGGTCCTGGTATGTTTGGGACCATAAAGAAGGCAGAGCCCTGAAGAATTGATTCTTTTGAATTGTGGCACTGGAGAACTCTTGAGAGGCCCCTGGGCAGCAAGGAGATCAAATCAGTCTATCCTAAAGAAAATCAATCCTGAATATTCATTGAAGAACTAATGCTGAAGCTGAAGCTCCCGTACTTTGGCCATCTGATGAGAAGAGCTGACTCACTGGAAAAGAGCCTGACACTGGGAAAGATTGAAGGTAGGAGGAGAAGAGGACAACAGAGGATGAGATCCTTGGATGGTGTCATGATTCAGTGGACATGAACTTGAGCAAACTCTGGGAGATGATGAGGGACAGGGAGGCCTGGTGTGCTGCAGTTCATGAGATCACAAAGAGTTGGATACAACTTGGCAACTGAACACACAGGTTTGGAAAGCTGTGTTCCAAACATGCTGATCATGATTGGTACCTGTTCCTCTCCCAGCAAGTCCCTTTCAATCTCCAGGACTGGCTGGCGGTCTGGATAGCAGGCCATGGGTAATATAGTTTATTTTTTTTTTTTAAAGAAAAGAAACCAGCAGCAGAAGCCCTCAGGCTGCTGTCACTGTGTCTAGCTTAGGACCACATCTTGGTGTGTCCACAGGCTGTAGAGCACAAGGCTGTATTAATCCCTTGGGTTCTAATGCTGCCCTGACTACACTCCTTGGGCCTTGAGGATGGAAATACAACAACTCTCCTTCCTCTTTTGGATGCAGGGTGCCTGCCTGGCCTCCTCAACTACCTCTCTGACCCAGCGACCTTTGGCCAACCCATAGGCCAGTAAACTGGGAGCTGGTATGACCCTCCCTTCGATGGCTGCTGCCCCACACATGGTACCAGCCCCTTTATCTTAATGAGCACAGAACATTGAGAAACCAAAAAGTGGGTCCCATTTCAAGTGGAGGAAGAATTATGCTCATGTGGGTAGTGTGCAGACCCAGAAGCAGGCTCTTCAGAGGTAGACAGTGCTTCCTCTGGGGCCTTTAGACTGGTGCTACCACGGGGTGCACAAACATCCTTGACTCTGTATTCACACACGCGTTACAGTGCTGAGAGGCCAGGGTGGGAAGGGCCACCATTGACCAGCAGGAGTCACCCTTCTCAGAACCCCCAGCCATCTGTCCTGAAATATATCATCCCCAAGAAAAAGCCATCCCTTAGAAAAAGAAATGGAAAGAGGCAAAATGGTTTTCTGAGGAGGCCTTAAAAATAGCTGAGAAAAGAAGAGAAGCTGAAGGCAAAGGAGAAAAGGAAAGATATATCCATCTGAATGCAGAGTTCCAAAGAATAGCAAGGAGAGATAAGAAAGCTTTCCTCAATGATCAATGCAATGAAGTAGAGGAAAACAACAGAATGGAAAAGACTAAAGATCTCTTCAAGAAAATTAGAGATACCAAGGTAACATTTCATGCAAAGATAGGCACACAATAAAAGACAGAAATGGTATGACCTAACAGAAGCAGAAGATATGAAGAAGAGGTGGCAAGAATACACAGAAGAACTATACAAAAAAAGATCTTCATGACCCAGATAACCACGATGGTGTGATCACTCACCTAGAGCCAGACATCCTGGAGTGCGACGTCAAGTGGACCTTAGGAAGAATCACTACGAACAAAGCTAGCAGAGGTGATAAAATTCCAGTTGAGCTATTTCAAATACTAAAAGATGATGCTGTGAAAGTGCTGCACTCAAAATGCCGGCAAATTAGGAAAACTCAGCAGTGGCCAAAGGACTGGAAAAGGTCAGTTTTCATTCCAATCCCAAAGAAAGGCAATGCCAAAGAATGCTCAAACTACCACACAATTGCAGTCATCTCACATGCTAGTAAAGTAATGCTCAAAATTCTCCAAGCCAAGCTGGTTTTAGAAAAGGCAGAGGAACCAGAGATCAAATTGCCAACATCTGCTGGATGATAGAAAAAGCAAGAGAATTCCAGAAAAACTTCTACTTCTGTTTCATTGACTATGTTAAAGCCTTTGACTGTGTGGATCACAACAGACTGTGGAAAATTCTTAAGAGATGGGAATACCAGACCACCTGACCTGCCTCTTGAGAAACCTGTATGCAGGTCGAGAAGCAGCAGTTAAAACCGGATATGGAAAAATGGACTGTTTCCAAATTGGGAAAAGAATAAGTCAAGGCTGTGTATTGTCACCCTGCTTATTTAACTTATATACAGAACACATCATGTGAAATGCCCGGCTGGATGAAGCACAAGCTGGAATCAAGACTGCCAGGAGAAATATCAATAATCTCAGATATGCAGATGACACCACCACTATGGCATAAAGTGAAGAGAAACTAAAGAGCCTCTTGATGAAAATTAAAGAAGAGAGTGAAAAAGCTGGCTTAAAATTCAAGTTTCAAAGAACGAAGATCTTGGCACCTAGTCCCATCACTTCATAGCAAATAGATGGGGAACAATGGAAACTGTGAGAGATTTTATTTTCTTGGGCTCCAAAATCACTGCAGATGGTGACTGCAGCCATGAAATTAAAAGATGTTTGCTTCTTGGAAGAAAAGCTATGACCAACTTACATAGCATATTAAAAAGAAGAGACATTACTTTGCTGACAAAGGTCCATCTAGTCAAAGCTGTGGTTTTTCCAGTAGTCATGTATGGGTATGAGAGTTGGACCATAAAGAAAGCTGAGCGCTGAAGAATTGATACTTTTGAACGGTGGTGTTGGAGAAGACTCTCGAGAGTCCCTTGGACTCCAAGGAGATCAAACCAGTCAACTGTAAAGGAAATCGGTCCTAAATATTCATTCAAAGCACTGATGCTGAAGCTGAAACTGCAATACTTTGGCCACCTGATTTGAAGAACTGACTCACTGGAAAAGGCTCTGATGCTGGGAAAGATTGAAGGCAGGATGAGAAGGGGATAACAGGATGAGATGTTTGGATGCATCACTGACTGGATGGATGTGAGTTTGAGCAAACTCATCTAGCTAGGAGCCTGGAACTCCACCCTTGGCTGCTTATTCCTTTAGGTCTCTTGGGTTTCTTGCTCACAGAATCCTCTCTGAAAATCTGAAATATACATATTCCTGAGTGGTTTCCTCTCCTCTGAAGTGGGCAACCATTATATAGGTTGGAGAGAGGATTACATTGTTAACATATGGATGAAGAACAGAAGAAAGCCTGGTACAGGGTAAAGGCTATATAAGTGTTAGCTACTTATATCGCTTTTAGTACCAGGTAAAGTGCTGGGAGGGATTGGGGGCAGGAGGAGAAGGGGACGACAGAGGATGAGATGGCTGGATGGCATCACGGACTCGATGGACGTGAGTCTGAGTGAACTCCGGGAGATGGTGATGAACAGGGAGGCCTGGCGTGCTGCGATTCATGGGGTTGCAAAGAGTCGGACATGACTGAGCGACTGAACTGAACTGAAAGTTCTTGAGAGTCCCTTGGACTGCAATATCAAGCCAGTCAATCCAAAAGGGAATCAACACTGAATATTCATTGGAAGGACTGATGCTGAAGCTGAAGCTCCATACTTGGCAACCTGATGGGAAGAGCCAACTCATTGGAAAAGACCCTGATGCTGGGAAAGACTGAAGGCAACAAGAGAAGGGGGCAACAGAGGATGAGGTGGTTAGATGGCGTTACCTACTCAATGGACATAAATTTGAGCAAACTCCAGGAGATAGTGAAGGACAGGGCAGCGTGGCGTGCTGCAGCCCATGGGGTCACAATGAGTCGGACATGATTAAGTCGTGTCCGACTCAATGACTGAACAGCATAAGTTAAAAACTGGTATCTTTTTGGGAGAAGTGTTACCTGCTTTTCATCTAGATCATTGCTAAACATGCCACCAAGTAGAGAGCCTGAGGCCTGAAGTTCCCAAACCATTCTGATCATCAAGAGGCTGGGTGCAGAGGGAAGGGGCAATTCAATAACACAGGAATATCCCTTCCTTCCCCATGAGTGAGGACTGCCAATGCCTCTGTCATCTAGAAAACAGAACCAAATGTAGTAACATGACCTGTCTAGGAGTCTTATCTGACAGATGAACGGAAATGACCAGCTGGTTGACCTGAATTACAACAACCCCCTATAGACTAGCCTCAGACAAGTCTGTAGGTTTGCAGGCAGCTTGGTATTGTCTGCTGCTGTTAAGTCGCTTCAGTCGTGTCCAACTCTGTGCAACCCCATAGATGGCAGCCCACCAGGCTCCCCCATCCCTGGGATTCTCCAGGCAAGAACACTGGAGTGGATTGCCATTTCCTTCTCCAATGCATGAAAGCGAAAAGTGAAAGTAAAGTCACTCAGTCCTGTCCGACTCAGTGACCGCATGGACTGCAGCCTACCAGGCTCCTCCATCCATGGGATTCTCCAGGCAAGAGTACTGGAGTGGGGTGCCATTGCCTTCTCTGTGGTATTGTCTAGGGGGGACCTTTATGATGGAGCACAAGGCCCCTTCCTCCTTGTTCTGCTCTGGATGGAATAATAGCCATTAGAAAGCCATTTTTGAGGGTTTAGTCAAGGTCTTCGCTACTGAAGTGCAGTGAAACAGGAGGGACAAGTTACAGCTCCCGGGTGTGTCTGTAGTGATGCAGGTCTTCCTGTATAGCCCTCATTTGAACACAAAGGACCAGAGATCTGCTAGCCCTGCTTCTGCTCATCCTTTGCAGGCTGGCAGGGAGGAGATTACTCTCTTCCACCTCTCCTCCCCTCTCCAATTTCATTTATGGGGAACCGAAGGCTCAGAGAGGTTATGTGACTTAGCTAAGGTCGCCAGTCAGATCCTGACTAATACAACTCATTAATAACATGGTTATCAGGACAAGATATATTTCTTGTGTATCAACTCTGTCTACCAGAGCTTAGTGTAAGTACCTCATGGGTGGACTTAGCAACTTAAAAGAGATTTGCTTGTTGATTGAAATACTCCAGCATTTCTATTTTCTTCCATTTTCCTAATTTTATATGTTTGGCTCTTGAGTGAGAGAGAAGAGGATGTGTGTTGGACTGTGAAGACAGTGGATTTTACTGAAAATTAAAAACCTTGAGGTTTTGCTTTACTTTTTCTGACATCAGGCAGGCTCTGAGAAAGCCTAGAAGATTTCAGGACAGATGGAGCCTTGTTCTTCTGTCATTTCATGGGGCCCATTTCCTTGTCCCTCTCCAGTTCATTTCCATGGTGTCCTCCCAGAGCACCAGAGGTCAGGGAAGCAGACAAGAGGGAGGGTCAGAGTTGGGGAAGGAGGAGAGGAATGAGCCCAGGAGAAGGGGGAGGGCAGTGAGTCACACTGTGTGTTTAGAGAAAACCAAGATGCTGAACTAGAGACCATTCATGAGAAATTTTAGAATTTCTTGCATCAGTCCCCAAAGCATGACTGTTTGACCTTCTTGTGTCAGCAATAGGAGCTCAGGGTTTCCATCAGAAGCATTTGCCTGAGAAAAGTTCCTTCTACCAGTTTTCAGAGCCTCATACACTCTATCCCATTTGAGCATGATCTGTTGGTCCATGGCTGCCATTTTCCTCTGGCCTTTCAGCCTCTCCCCTCTCCTTTCTCAGAGGAAGCTCTGCTCAAGGGATTTATCTTCATGTTGTCTTCATCCTGAGCTAACAGGGTGGGCTGGATGCTCCTTGAGGAAGAACTATCTGTGGTCCTTGCTCAGCTACTTCAAGCTGTGAGGCCTGAGGACAGAAAGCCACATATATGCCAAGGACACGGGGACTGAACTGTGTTATGTTGCCCACGGCAACAGATTCTAAGGCTGCTGCTTCTCTGACTTTGTCACGCCTGTGTTGGAGAACTATTGCACTTACTTTGGGGTTTGAGAGTCTGTGGGTTTTTCCCTCTGTGCACCTGAAGTGGTAATTTTCTTTTTTGACAGTATTCACACATGTTCGTGCACGTGTGCACATGCGCACACACACAGACACTCACACGCTCACAAGCAGCCACTTTCCGAGCCTTGGTTGACATGTGAATATGTATCCTTAGCTGTTGGGAGAGCTTCTGGAACACTGCCTGGTAGTCTGGGTCTGAGCAATTGAGTTCTGGATCTACAGGTCAGTAAGGAAACTGAGGTATTATGGTGGAAATAACACTCAGTTGGAGTTGGAGATCTGAGGTCCCCCCTAGTTTTGTTTCCAGTTAGCTGTGGGAAAGTCATAGAATGTTGATAAGCCTCACTTTCCTTATCTATTTATTAGGTTAAAATACTTAGTTCTCAAGGTTACTGTGAGGATTAAATCACATTAAATAAGATAATGGCTGTGGAAATGTCTACAATGACTGACAAAAATGTTTTGATGAAGAATGGGTACCATTTATGTGCATGGTTTACCATCCATATGCATGGGGAAACCTACAAAAAAATGCAGATAACATGGACCCTTTATTTTAAAATGTAAAATATACAAAACAGAAAACATTTACCTTCTTAACCATTTTAAAATGTATAATTCAGTTAATGCATTCAATGTTGCTGTATTACCAGTTTTGCCAAACCTTTTCATTTTGCAAAACTGAAACTTTGAACAACGACTCTGCACTTCTCCCATATGCAGCTCTTGGCAACCATCATTTTACTCTGTCTGTATGACTCCACCTACTATAGATACATCATACAAGTGGAGTGGTACAGTATTTGTTTTTTTGAGTCTGATTATTTCACTTAGCATTATGTCTTCAAGGTTCATCTATGTTGTGCCAGGATTGTGAATTCCCTTCCTTTTTAAGGCTGCATACTATTCCAAGGACGTGGCTCTTTTAAAAAATGTCTGGATAACGTGAAAAACAGCATATAGGCAGAGCCCTGAGGAATGACAGAGCAGCCTGTTACACAAGGCATCCAAAGCACAGCAATAGAAGAGGAGAGAATTTTCAGGAAGCTTCTGTCCTCCTTGCTGGACCTGGCTTTGCATTTTAGGACTGATCATTTCTAAATGACAGCACTGGGGTCTGGCTGGATATAGTCATCAGAACCCTGCGGTTCAGGACAGTGATTCTCAAACAAATGGTGCTGAAGGGTGGTGAACAGTTTAGACCTGCTCTGGGTCTCCAGGCGTGAGGAGCAGTAGAAGTGAGGGACAGGAGAAGGGCCAGTGTCTGAAGCAGGGGCAGTCTTTGGGACAAAGCCCTTAAATCTGTGAAGTTTGAGGCTAAATCCAGATAGTTGGTGGCAAAATTGAATTAAATCGTCAGACTCCTAACTGGTGTTGAAGAAACAGAATTGGTTGCTTTGGGGAAAAAAATCGCTCAATGGCTTAATCCTTGAACTCTCATACCACAAATAAAAGCACTCCCTAATGGAAGTTACTAGAATTGCAAGCTTTGTGTTAAAAAACAACCACCAGAAGACTTGCTTGGTAAAACAAGCGACAGGTTCCAAGTGACAGCAGATGTAACAGGTGATTTCAGAAGAGTGGCTCAGTTTGGAGTGAGACTAGAATCCGAGCTGAGCCAAAAAGAAAATAAGCCACGGGAGAAGATATTCCCCTGCGTGTAATCCATGAAGGATAATGTCCAGAGTACAGTTGGCCCTCTGTACCCACAGGCTCCACATCTGTGGATTTAACCAACTACAATTCAAAAATAGTTTTAAAAAAATTGCACAAAGTTCCAAAAGGTAAAACTTGAAATTTGCTGTGCATCAGCAAGTATTTACATAGCATTTACATTGTATTTACAACTATTTACATAGTATTTGCATTGTATTCAGTATTATAAGTAATCTAGCGATGATTTAAAGTGTACAGGAGGGTATGAGTGGGTTCTATGCAAATATTACACCATTTTATATAAGCAACTTGAGCATCCCCCTGGAGTTTGGTATCTGCAGGAGATTCTGGAAGCAACACCCAGGGAATACTGAGGGACAAGTGGACATGAGAATTCGACAAATCAGTAAGAAAAAGATAAACAAGCCACTGAAAATGGACAAAGGATAGATAAGAATCAATTCACAGATGAGGAATCCTGCTCATATATTTATTTATAGCCAATAAATATATGAAAAGTGTTCAGCCTTACCAGTATCCGGAAAGCAAAAAAAAAAAAAAAAATCCCTCAAGGAGATGCCATTCCATGCCCTTTGGTTTAGCAACCAACTTTAAAAATTTGTTAGTATCAGCAAGGATGTGGGATACTGGGAACTGTCTTACAGTGCTGGTGGGCACAGCCTACCAGGCAGTATCTAGTAAAATGTAAGATACGAAGACTGATCCAGCAGCTTCACGTCTAGGTGTAGATACTCTAGAGTCAGTTGTATGTAGACAAGGAGAATTGTGCAAGGACGCTTGTGTCAGCCTTGTTCATGATGGTCTCCTAAGTAAGCAATTACAGAATATTATAAATAGCATGAAGCCATTTCCATAAATATTAAAAACACACAAAATAATACTGCATACTTTTAAGGAAATACATATAGTAAGACTCAGATACATAGACAAGAAGGGTATACACTGATTTCAGAGACTTGTTTCTTATAGGAAAGGATAGAGTAGGGGCGAGAACTCTAACCATACCTGTCATGCTTTATTTCTCTTTGAAAATCTTACACAATATGAAAAGGTTTGGCAGTTAATTCTCAGGGGTGGCCAGATGGGTATTTGTCTTAATCTTCTCTGTAATTTTTGGGTATGTTTGAAATGTTTCGTAGATGCATTCTTTTAAGTAAAAAAGATAATGAAATCCTTCCTAATCTGGGAAAAAAACTGGATTTTATAATTTCTCTCTGTTCTTGCCCTCACCTACAGTGTATTCTTTCTTCCCCAAATCTGTGATTGAAGAAGCTTGCTTGGGACTGGGCAGAAAGGAGTGAGAGATCTTAAAGCCTCGGCCACTGATCACATAGGAGGGTGAAAAGTCACCCCAGGCAAGTGGTCTATCCACTCCATGCCTGGGAAGTGGCCACTAAACATCTGCTAGTACGACTTGTGCGGCAGGAAGCTCGCTACACCTGCACGCCTGACCTCTCCTCTGCTGGGGACATCCTCAGGGTGATGAAGATGAGCTTTTTCCTACACGGGCTGGACAGCGGTAACTTTTTTCTTTGTTGCTCCACCACAAGAACAATCACAGCATGGATGCCTCTTTGTCCAGACCTTGAATGAGAAGCTTCCCACACGTCTCACCAATTTGTTGCTCCTTCTTTAGAAGCTCTGAGATATGGCGGTGTGACATCCAAAGACGAAGCAAGTGCTATGAATGTGATCAGATTACAGCAGAGCACAGGGAACTCGTAATTCACCTTGAACTGCATATTGTACCTTAATATGTTTGCATTAGCTCTTTTAAATGGTCACATCATATTATTGTTTCATATTAGGTTTATGATCAATGACTGCCTAACTGCCTCTCTTGTGCCACAAAATCCTTTTCACATAAACAGCTGGCAAGTCACTGTTTCCTCTGCAATCATTCTGCATTTGTGCAAGTGAATTTCAGAGACTGCTGCTGGGCTATGCATTCGTCCTTGTTACATTTTATCTTCTTGGCTGGGGCCATGCATTCTAGACTTGAGATCATGCTGAATTTTGATTACATCATCTATGGCATGTGCTCTTGCCACCAGCTTGGGGTTATCTGAATAATTGATTGACATATTTTCAAAGGGACAGGGCCAGAAACAGAATTCTGTAGCAAAGCAGTGAAAACTTTGCTCTGGGTTGACACAGAAACATTAATCAGCAATCTTTGATTACAGTGGTTCAGCTGGTCATAAATCTGCCTCAAATTATTATCATCTGATGCTGGGGGAGTGCAAGAGACAGAGTGGTTAGGAAGACTCGCTGTTGTAAAGATGTCAATTATCTCCAGATGAATCCATAAACTGAATACAATTTAAGGCAAAATTCCAACAACTCTTTTTTTTTTTTTCATAGAACCTAGTACAATTTACCTGGGAGAACAAAGAGAGGACCAGGAATAATCCAAGATAATTTTCAGGTAAAAGGACAAGAATTAGGGACATCAGTTTACCAGAAATCAAGCTTTATCATAAAATTGCCCAAGTGATTAGGGCAATTTGGTTTTGAAAAGGAAAAACACAAAAGAGATCAAAGAAACAGAAAAGAGAGCCCAGAAATAAAATCACAGATATATGGAATTTAATATGTGACAAGATATACTGCAGATCTGTTAGGAATGCATAGGGTATTTTAAAAATGGCAATGGTAATCCGTAATGGGAAAAAATTCTATTTCTCTTTCCAACCTATACAAAAATAGATTTCAGGACCTTTAAAGACCTAAATGAGAGGAAGGAAATTTCAGAATATTGGAAGAATTGGAAGGAAATATTTTCATGACCCTGGATGTAGGGAGGGTTTCTAAACAAAGTGCCAGAAGCATAGCCAAAATGAGAAGCTTGATTAGATTTGTCTATATGAAAACAAAAAATACTTGTGTATCAAAATAGAAGTTAAAGGTCAAGTTACAGGCTCAGAAAAGATGATTGTAAAGCTTATAAAAGATAAATAATTAGTAACCAGAATATGAGAAAGCCTCTTACAAATCAGTGTGAAAAATACAAATAACATAACAGAAAAAAAGATGGGATATGATCAGAGAGTTTTATAAAATGGATGTCTAAATAACTGGTGAAGATATGAAAAAATGTTCAACCTCATTAGTAAACAGGCAAGTAAAAATTAAAAATTACAGTGAGATACAAATTTCTGATCTGTCAGACTGGCAAAATTTAGGAAATCTTATAATAGCAGGAATGGGAAATAATGTGGAGCCAAGGGGAGCCATCATATGCTAATGGAAGGTTTCATTGGTACAGTCATGGAGAGAAAGTTTGGAAATAGCTAGTAAAACTGAAAATACACATGCCTTGTGGATACAGTGATTTCATTCCCAGGTGTGAATTCTAGAGAAACTCACACATGCTTTAGGAGACATTTACATGGCGTGCATTGTAACACTGTTTGTGAGAATGATATAATTAGAAACAATCTGAATGATCAACAGAAGAATGAATGAGTAAATTGTGAAACAGTCATTCAGTGTTCTAGTTTCTGGTGATGGAGATGATTGAACTAAATCTACATATATAATATGGAGAAATGTCAAAAAGATAATGTTGAGCAAAGAAAGTAAGTAGCAGAAGGATACATAGAGTGTGATGCCATTAACATAAAGTCTAAAAATGTGTCAGTGCTACTGTGTATCAGGGGTAGCAAACTGTAGCCTGTGGGCCAAATCTGATTAAGAATGTCTATTTTTATAAAGTTTTGTTGGAACATAGCCACACCCATTTGTAATCTCTGGCTGGTTTTGTGCTCCAAAGGCAGAGGTGAATAGTTGCAACAAAGATTGTATGGTCTGCAGAATCGGAAACACAGGCTGTCTGGACCCTGATATGTATCTGGATTAGTTAGGCTTGTATGTAATACTAGAGAACACTTTTCTTTTTCCCATTGGAATGACTAAGTGGGCTTTCCAGGTCTTCTGGGGGTAGCTAAGCAGTCATTGGAGACCCAAGATCCTTTGCTGTGGGTTCTCTGTCATTCTTATGATTCAAGATAGCATCATCTTATGATCCAAGATGGTGCCTAGCTCCCATCATCACATCCCCCTTCCAGCCAGTGTGAGGAGGCCGAAAAGGAAGGGTTACACCATCACCTTTATTTACTTTATTTTTTGAAATTTCTGTTACCTTATCAGTATTTTTAAAAGTTATTATTTATTTATTTATTCTGGGCTGTGTCTGGCCCCAGTGTTGGCACTCAGGGTCTTCACTGTTGCACGTGGGATCTTTCCTTGTAGCGCACACGCGTCTCTTTAGTTGTGGCATGTGGCCTTAGTTGCCCTGGGGCCATGTGGGATCTTAGTTCCCTGACCGGAGATCAAACCTGCCTCCCCTGCACTGGAAGGTGGATTCTTAACCACCGGACCATCAGGGAAGTCTTGGCACTTTTATTTTAAGCATGTGGCCTAGGAGTTACACACATCCCATTGATAATAATTTTTTCCTACAAGAAAACTAGGAAGTACAGACTTCATCTGGGTTACCTACCATGGGCTAACCCCAAATCCCATTGCCATGAAAACATGAAGAATGGATGTGGTGGAACAACTAGAAGCCTCTGCAACAAGCTCATTTGTAATCAAGATGTAAAAAGGAATGTGGAACGCCGGCTGGTTCTCCATCTTTAAACAGGATGGTGGTCACTTTTAGGCAGGACGAAACGCAATCAGAGAGAAGTGCAATAAAAAGAGGTAAGAAAAAAAGTATGTGCCCCAGAACTAGAGATTTGAGACATAGTTTTATGCCTTAAGGTCTTGGCAGCCAAGTCAAATCTATAGATCCTGCAATTATTCATTTACACATATACATATATTAGAAGAAAGTAGAATAATAAAAGGAAAATGTCAATGGCGGAATAAGAAAGACATGGGAAGATCACTCATTATAAGAAAGACAACCAAATATACTAAATGAAAGGCCAATGTAAAGCACCGTGTATTGGCACAGAATCTTACTGGACTCACAAAGCCATGGTTGACGTAGTATAGATTTTTGAATAGTCATTTATTATGGTGTTTATGGATGTTGGCAGCTGGAGCCAATAGGTCAAGGGCCTTGGTATGGGCTTGAAACACATTGCTTAAAAATATGCTTTCATTCTTTCATGCTTTGATATCCTGACAATGAAGTGAATGAAGTGAAGTGAAGTCGCTCAGTCGTGTCCGACTCTTTGTGACCCCGTGGACTGTAGCCTACCAGGCTTCTCCGTCCATGGGATTTTCCAGGCAAGAATACTGGAGTGGGTTACCATTACCTTCTCCAGGGGATCTTCCCGACCCAGGGATCGAACCCGGGTCTCCTGCATTGGAGGCAGGCGCTTTAACCTCTGAGCCATTTATCCTGACAATAAAGAGGGAATATTTAGGGAGGGGCTGGAAGAATTTCACAGCTGTGGGCAAGCATGCATTGTCTCTTAGAATACTTATGTGGTCACCTGGGAAAGAAGTGGGTAACTTCTCTTGCTTGGGGCTCTGCCTGACTGATAATTAGGTGCCTGGTACACAAAGAGAAGAGTTGAAAGGGGCCGAGCCCCAGACCTTCAAAGGAAAACCCTCTGATAGAGGAATTGCCTGGCCCTGGTGGGTGCTTAGGGTGTGCAAACCTTAAGAAAGCCATCTCACAGTGCTTAGTTAAATGCAGAATGTATTTCCCATGTGACCCAGTAATTTCATTCCTGGGCAGAAATCCCAAAGAAATTCTTTCACAGGTCCCTAGTGGCATGGGCAAGGAGGCTCGTGGCCCCATTGTTTCACGGTGGTGAGAAGTTGGAGGCAGTCTAGGCTACCATCATCAGGGGAGTCCAGATCACAATGTGGCGGGTACTCCCTGCAGACCAGAAACACAGTGGTTAGAAGCAGAGACTGGATATACCCACTGCAGTGCGGGAGGATCTTAAACAGAGTGCTCACGAGAAGAGTTAAGAAAAAGGGAGTGAGATCTCCAGCACAATAATCTATATCAATGAAAAATGCAGGCACACAAAGCCACAGTATGCATTTTCCAGGAACATATGCAAATTGAAGGAGGCACATTAACACATTAAAATGGGTGCTGATGAGGGGGTGAGAGAGACCAGCCCCCTCAGTACTGACTCTGTCGAGTTTACTTGGACTGCCTTTCCATTCCATCTCAATGCCTTGCAGTCTTTCCAGCTCCTGCCTAGATGTGCCAGTTGGATTCTCATACCCTTACTGGATTTGGCATCTCTCACTTTGCTCTCTTGGTGTTTAACCGTGGCCATACTCCGAAGTCCACTCTGCTTTAACATCTTGCTCTTGCTCTCTCAGTTTCTGACCATACTGCTCACCTTCTGGTCTTGCTTTCATCATGCCCAACTCAGTGATGACAGCTGGTCATGGTCTTGCTCTATTACACGGCCATGCAGGTCAACTGGTGTGTAGAGGATGGACTTGCTTGAACTTGTGTGATGGATCAGTGGTGACCAAATATAGCCATGCTTGCTTCCATCTGTCGTCTCCCCAGACCATTTGTCAGCCCTCCACCCTCTCTTTCCCCAGGCTTATAGCTCTTGCTCTGGAGGACATGGACTCTGTCTTTAACTCAACATGGTGCCTTTGATTTTTATTTAATACCTTGACATGTGCTGATAATATTTTAATATAAACTTCCTTTTCAAATGCAAAGGGCTAAGTAATTTTATATATATCAAAATACATGAGTTATTGGAGAGTGGGTGAAACAGCCTGGCACTCTAGGCCACACATCCAATGACCCTTGTGTCATGAGACTGGGACAGCTTTCAGGAAGCTGGTGATATCAATTAAAGGCTCAATGGCCAACGGGTTACCTGGAGGGCAGATGAAAGTGTTAGTTGACTCTTTGCAACCCCAGGGACTGTAGCCCAGCAGGCTCCGCTGTCCATGGGATTCTCCAGGCAAGAATACTGGAGTGGATTGCTATTTCCTTCTCCAGGGGATCTGCCTGACCCAGGGAGGGCAGATAGTTAGGAGATATATACAAATGGCTGCCTTTCACCTGCCTCCAACTGAGAATCAATCATTTGGAACCACCAGTCTCTGTGGCTCTTGGCCAAGGATATTTTCCTTGTTTCTTGGACATGACACAGAGGAGGGTTGTACAAACACATGTGCATGGGATGGGTGGGTGGGTGAGGGTGTGTGCAGTCTATAAACCCCAGGACCAACAGAATGCCTGGCCACATGTGTTCCTGGCACTGGCCGGGCTGTGTGATCTGGCCAGGTCTGCACAGGGCTCGGTGCCATGCGTAGCAGCATGACACAGGGAGCGGTGAGGACGTGCATCAGTGCTTTATGACAATCTGCTGGCTGCTCTCTAGGGGAGAGAATCAGGCTGCTGGAAAATAGTTGTGCTACCACCAGAGGTCTGTATGAATAAGAATTGGCTCGGGATGATGATGGCAGTCAATAGGTATATGGAGGCTAATTAAACACCAGCGCCTGTGGCTGGGAGCCGCTCTGGCTCAGCTGTGGTCGTGATACCACGTGGCATAATGGCTTTGCTGAAGTGTAAATAGCCTCAGCCAGGAGTAAGAAGTGAGCTAAAACTCCTGCATCAATAGGATTCCAGGGCTGTGTTTTCAGAGCCCAAGGAATTTTGACAAAGGAAATCTGACAAAGGAATCTGGGATGTGAGAAATCCCTTGGATGTGAGAAACAGAGTGGGAAGCTCTTTTGGATGTGAACACATTGTAATTCCTCTAACTTTTTGTAGTTTATGTAGAAAATAGGTCACACTATTGAGTAATCAAGATTACTCTGGAAAATCCAGACCGTGTGGGCATTATAATATTATAGAACAGTCGACATGAGATGTTTTGGGAGAAAGTGGTAATAGCAATATATAAATGCCAGCAATTGGCCAATAGTCTACTGTTTGATGAGTCCAATAAAACAATGGTTCTTTTAGCTATTGGTGATTCTCTGCCAGCAGCCCAAGAAGGGGATATGCCAAGAAGATATGCTTTGATTCTGGTGGTGAGATGAATTGTAGTGTAGGAGGTGGTCGAAAGTATTACAAGTTCAGGCTCTTTGGGTTCACATACAGACTCTGGCACTTAATTAGGTGATCTTAGGCAAATCACTCAGCTTCTCTCTGTTTTCTTTTCTATAATAGATTTTATTAGTACCTTCCTCATAGGGTTGTTGAAAACATTAAATGAGATAATTAATGTAAGGCAGTTAGACAGTGGCTGAAAGTGCTAAATAAAATTTGCTATTTTAATCATATTAGTCTCACACCATCTTGTTAAATATCTTAACACACTAGGTATTCTTTTTTTAATCTAGATGGACTTCAAAATGAATAAAACTCCAACCTCAACAAGGACAAAGATAGCCTATGTTAATTTTTTTCCTATTTTATTTAATTTTAAAATCTGAAGTATGGTTATTTACAATGCTTCAGGTGTACCATAAAGCGATTCAGTTATACATTTATATATACGTGCTGGGCTTCCCAGGTGGTGCTAGTGGTAGGAGTGCCAAGGCGGGAGATACAGAAGATGTGGGTTTGATCCTTGGGTCGGGAAGATCCTGTGGAGGAGGGCGCGGCAACCCACTCCAGTGTTCTTGCCTGGAGAATCCCTTGGACAGAGGAGCTTCGTGGGCTACAGTCCATGGGGTCACAAAGAGTGGGATACAACTGAAGCAATTTAGCAGGCACAGTCATGTCTAACTCTTTGCAGCCCCATGGACTGTAACCTGCCAAGCTCCTCTGTCCATGGGATTCTCCAGGCAAGAACACTGGAGTGCGTTGCCATGCCCTCCTCCAGGGGATCTTCCAGGGATCGAACCCATGTCCCCTGTGGCTCCTGCATTGCAGGCAGATTCTTTACCTCTGAGCCACTGGGGAAGCCCATATGTATGTGCTGCTGCTAAGTCGCTTCAGTCGTGTCCGACTCTGTGCGACCCCATAGACGGCAGCCCACCAGGCTCCCCCGTCCCTGGGATTCTCCAGGCAAGAACACTGGAGTGGGGTGCCATACACAGAGTCGGACACGACTGAAGCGACTTAGCAGCAGCAGCGGCAGCAGTGTGTATCTGCTAATCCCAAATTCCTAATCTATCCTTCCCCCACCCCTTTTCCCTCATCTATTATAATTAACAGAGACTTATGTGGTAATGAAGTCATATGGCCATATCTGTAGGCAGCACTTGAAAAAATTTACAATATTTTCATTTATAAGAATTGAGAAGTTTCTAGCATTTTCTAGAGTAAATGCTCTAAGTGAAGGACGATGAAGAAAGAAAAAACAGGATTATGGTACACCTGAAGCACTGTAAATAACTATACTTGAGATTTAAAAATTAAATAAAATAGGAAAAAAATTAACAGGCAAGAAGAAACCTGTCCGAATTCAGCCAAGCAAAGCGAACACTGAGGCCATCTGGGACACGTGCTATCGGAGGTGAGGCCTGTAGGGGGCACGATTCTAGCATCTTCCTAGGGGCAGTGGCTTTTCTCCCCAGCTTTGCTGAGAGGTGGCGCCAGGCTCCGCGCCTACAGCGGGCCAGTGCCTTCCCTCCTCACTCAGGTCCTCCACGTGTGCGAAGACGGTTTCGGCGTCTCTCTCGGTTTCTCCAAGAATGGCCGTCCACCTACTCTCTGCCCTCAGCCTCTGGTTCTCTCTGACCATCTTTGAATTCTCAGTCTTCAGCTCTGAGGCTGCTCTCCCCTCCCCGCAGGCCTCCCAAGAGGTTTGGCATCAGTGAGCTTTTATAAGTCTTTATTGCAGGGCTAAGAGCCTGCTGCCCCTGATGGGTCCTTGGCTGCCAGGAGCTGACGTCTGGAGGAGGCAGTTTGTATGCTAATGTCGCTGATTGCCCGCATCTTCTGAGGATTCTGCTTTAGGCTTTCTATCTGCCCCTGGAGAGAGACTCAGGAGTTCTTATCTCGTCTACCCTCCCCCCGCCCGCCCCCTCCGTCCCAGCGCCCCTCCCGGCCTTCCCAGAGAGACCCATAAAATTGTATTCAACTCATTATGTCCCAGGCAATGCCTGATCCTTCATTTTGAGAATAATAACCAAATGTCCAGATTCAAATGTGGTATCTGAGGCTGCCTTGGGGACACTGATGAAGGCCTGATAGGAGCTGCCTGGGGGACAGTGCTTGCGGCTGTTTCTGGGAGACTACGTGAGGAGTGTGCAGGGAAAGCCCAGGCTCCCGTGGACCGTTCTCTCTGTGGGGAGGGAGGCAAAGCCTCGATTAAAAAAAAAAATCTTAATATTTTAATTTATTTGTAAAAAACTTTATTTTTATGTTATCCACATTTACCATTTTCCCAGCTTTATGGATGTTATTGACATAACATCGTATATGTTTAAGGTGTGCGTTACTATATGGCAGAACAAGCACCAGGTAGCTTCTTCAGCTAACACCTGAATCACATCAGATCCATCACATTTCTTATTTATGGTGAGAACGTTTAAACCAATGCTCTTAGCAACTTTCGAGTATACACAGTATTAAATAGAATCATCATGCTGCACATTAGATCTCTGGAACTTAGTCATCATGTAGGGGGAAGTTTGAACTCTTTGATTACCATGTTTTCTTTCCCTCCACCATCCAGCAGCTGGTAACCACGGTTCTAGTTTCTGCTTCTCCAAGTTCCACTTTCTTTTAGATTCCACTCACAAATGATATCATACAGTATTTTTCTTTCTCTGTCTGACATATTTCATTCAGCATAATGTCCTCAAGTTCCATGATGTCACAAATAGCATGTCCTTCTTTCTTCTGCAAAGCCTTAGTTTTGAGCTGAGTGTTTACCCCTGTCCCCTGCTCTGAGAATTTGGAGGGAGATGCTGTTGTCAGTGGGAATACACTTTGTCCTGGTGGCTAGACTCAGAACTTCAGATGTTGTAGAATCAGATGCTTAATACTATGAGAGTCTGTTAGATTCAGCTTTGCTGTTGAACTCTCATCCGGTGGTTCATGGCCTTGGAGGCGTTGTTATTATTTGGGGAGCTGTAAAAAAAACAGGCGCTTGGGTCACAGTGCCTGAGATTTGCATTTAATTGGTCCAGAGTGGGGCCATAGCACTGGGATTTTTAAATCTAATGTGCAGCCCAAACTGTGAACCCCTAACACCACTGGAGTCACAAGACGTGGTGGTGGTTTCATTGCTCGGTCATGTCAGACTCTGGTGACCCCATGGACTGTACCCCTCCAGTCTCCTCTTTCCATGGGATTTCCCAGGCAAGAATACTGGAGTGGATTGCCATTTCCTTCTCCCGGGGATCTTCCTGACCCAGGGATTGAACCTGGGTCTCCTGCATTGCAGGCGGATTCTTTACTGACTGAGCCACCGAGAGACTGCCGCATAAATCCAAACACCCCTGTATTAATTCGAAGTGGGATGGAATTGCCAATGGGGAGAGCCATTCCATTGTCCATGAGTTCTCTCCCTGGTAGAAAGTCAACATGGAGAGACAGAACAGTCCCGGTAAGGTGCGTGGCATGCCTAGGAGCGGTGGGCTTTGTGGTAGTTAAGAACCCAGGCTCTGGGAACTTCCTGGCAACCCAGTGGTTAAACTTCTCCTTCCAATGCAGGGGACGTGGGTTTGATTCTTGGTCAGGAAACTAAGGTTTCACATGCCTCATGGCCAAAAAACTAAAACATAAAACAAGCAATATTGTAAGAAATTCAATAAAGACTCTAAAAACGGTCCACATTAAAAAAAAAAAAAAAATCTTTCGAAAAACAAAAGAACCCAGGCTCTGGAATCACATGAACTTGGTTTATGTCCTGGTTCCCCTGCTTTGGGCTGTGCGGCAGGGAGCAAGTCACTTAATCTTTCTAAGCTTCTTCATCATCTATAAGAAGGGGATAAGAATATTTAGCTACCCCCAAAGAGCTGCTGTGGGGATTCAGGAACTAGTGGAATGGACATAAAGGGGCTGATAGAATGTGCTTGTAGTGACTGAGATTCTCTTTAAAAGGTAGTTATTATTATCACAGTAAAACCTGGTGTCTAGGAGCCTGGGTGGGCTGGTGTTCAAGTCTCTCCTATGGGGTGATAATTAATAATGCTGCCTAGTAATGCACTTATTACTTGCTGGGCAGGATTATATGCCCTTTACCTGTATTAACTGAGGCATGGAGAGGCTAAGAAGCATGCCCAGGGCCCACAGCTAATGAATGGGGGTGGGGCTGTCTCTTATACACATCTAGATGTGTATAAGAGACAGCATTTAGGCTTTCTATCTGCCCCTGGAGAGAGACTCAGGAGTTCTTATCTCGTCTACCCTCCCCCTGCC
>SJYT01055384.1:91340-155852 GCA_006410635.1 Cephalophus harveyi | reverse complement strand
ACTGAGCGACTTCACTTTCACTTTTCACTTTCATGCATTGGAGAAGGAAATGGCAACCCACTCCAGTGTTCTTGCCTGGAGAATCCCAGGGGCGGGGGAGCCTGGTGGGCTGCCGTCTATGGGGTCGCACAGAGTCGGACACGACTGAAGCGACTTAGCAGCAGCAGCAGACTGATTCCAGGGCTTGTCCCTGACAACCACACTCTGCAGCAGGTGGACCAGAACACCTGGTCATGATCACAGCCCCTCCTCCCTGGTCAGTGCTGGCAGAAGCCTTGAAGAAGGGAGGTGTTCGCAGAAACATGATCCTGCATGGAGAAACTAGGAAAGGAGCATGGCTTTCGATGGTGGCATTCTGCCAAGCCATTGATTAGATCACAGCCTTTGTTAGCTGCATGGATATCCTGAGGACTGCTCTGGTCACCTTGATCAGACCTGGTTGTTTTCCAATCTCCAAGCTGTTGCTCCAGGCATGTACATTTATATAAGCTGGTGGCTAGGCTCGTCCTCTTTCTGGCAAACTTCATGTGGCAACCTGACTTAGTAGACTTTTTGACACTGATAATTTTAATGCTAATAATCAGCTCTGCAGAAGATGGTTCCTGATAAGGGTTTCTCTGTGCTGATTGCCCACTGCTATCAGCCCACTTGGCAGTGTTAATTTTAGGATGTCTTGAATGCTCACCACCTCTGAAGTGTACTGAGAAATAGTTTACATACATCCCATCTTGTTTAAACTGACATGTTTGAAAGTAAGTTACCTTATACATGATATAACACTCTTCTGGGAGGAAGATCTTTTCCTTGAACTTATTTCTAAATATTTTTATAGACATATAGGCAAACAGAAAAGTCTTCCCAGGAGGCTCAGTGGTAAAGAATCCACCTACCAATGTAGGAGACGCGGGATACATGAGTTCGATCTCTGGGTCGGGAAGATCCCCTAGAGGAGGACAGGGCAACCCACTTCAGTGTTCTTGCCTGGGAGATCCCATAGATAGAAGAGCCTGGTGTGCTGCAGTCCACAGAGTCACAAAGAGTCGGACACAACTGAACACACACACATGCATGCAAACGGGAGCCCCATAGGCTCTGCAGAAAACTGTGGATAAATGAGATCCCTACAGGAGAGCTCTCTGTAATCTACTTTATCAGAAAGGCCTGGAGCCTTTTTGCTGTACATGGGCCATTTCACATTAATGGTCCAAGTTTTGTTCTACCAGAGCTGGCAGAGGGGATCGGGAAGATTCTTCATGCCAACTCTCAACACTGCCCTCAGATCTCCCCTCCCTGCTCCTCAGGACCCTTTGCAGAAGAAGGTGAGTGAGGAGGGCAGGACAGAAGGATGCCTCTGCTGCTCCTGGGCAGAAGGAAGGGACCACGAGGAGAACTGAGCATGCGCCTGCCTCTTGTCACTTTCCCATCCACGTCCTGCACTTGGCTTTATCACTGCATCTGCCAGCAAATATTCTAACTGAAAGCTGTCTCTTTCGAAAGAGTCTTCTAGAATTTCATAGAAAATTTCATAGACACCCAGGATGGGTTAGGTGCTGTCTTTCTACTTAACTTCTGTCCTACTCTCTCTTGCCTTTGTCTGTCTTTATGGTTGTCCCAGCTGCTCCTTCCCAGTCCTCTGAGAGCTGAAGGCCAAGCCTTCATCCAAGGCATACTTGTAGGTAGCACAGAAGAAGGACCAAATATTTCCGTAAGCCCGTCATGCACCAGGTGCTGCTCGAAGATCCCTTGTGCATTATATTCGTCCGTAAACTGGTTATAGCTGACAAAACCAAATCTCCAAGAGGCCTGAACATTTCTCCAAGGCAAACAGCCATTTTCAGTAGAACCTGCACTCCAAGCCAGGTCTTTGGGTTTCACATCTGTGCTCTTTTCTACTCACCACGTGGTGTCTGAGTTCTGGCTACTGATGCTAAATGTGTTGGTGTTCAGTTGTTAAGTCATGTCTGAATCTTTGCAATCGCATGGTCTGCAGCAGGCCAGGCTTTCCTGTCTTCCACTATCTCCTGGAGTTTGCTCAAATTCATGTCTGTTGAGTCGGTGTTAAACATTAGAGGATCCTTAACGGATGCTTTCTGGTCTGCCCCCTATCTTCTGTCTATCTGGGGCTACTTCTGTGTCTCCCCTACTCCTGTTAACATCCTTTCCCCTTGTGGCCCAAGGAGAAGGGAACCAGCGGGGAAAGCACGGGGAGAGTTTGCTGTCCATCAGAGCTGGGGACCCTGGCTGGGACACTCATGGGGCCAGGGTGTAATTGGCTGGGAATCTAGCATTGCCCACTCCAGCCAGCGTGGTTTCCTGTCTGCCTCCTTTAGCTTTGCAGGGAATTCCAGGAGCTCCAAGTAACAAATGACAGCAAATTAGGAGCTGAATAACAGCAACTGCAAATGTTATCAGTCAGGTGACCCTCAGCGGCTGGCTGCCATTTAGGGGAGATTATTGTTTATCCAAGTAAATACCAAGCCCTCACCATGATGGTCTGTGTGGCAGAGAATGAAGAAGCTCTATCATTTCTGCCTAGGAGCACTCAGAGCTGTGGAGGTTAGGGATTTTTACTCCTTTATTAAAAATTCAGGTGCTTTTGAGTATGTGTGTGTNTTGCATCATCGGATCATATTGAACCTCATCCAGTCTTAGTTACTTCCTTAAGGGTTTTGTCTCCAAATAGAGTCATGTTGGGGATTCGGGTTTCAACGCATGATTTTTGGGGAGACAGTTCAGCCCATAGTAGACCTCTTTTCTGAGGACTAGCAAAGCTCTCTTTGACTAATTCCAGAAAACTGACACAGGAACCAGTGACCTCATTCTGTTCTTCAAGGGCTCAGCACCTATCTCGACTTTCTCTCCCGAGCTGGGGCCCCTCTCAGAGTCTCGGACAGGCGGCCCAGCGGGCTGCAGGATCCCTCCCCGCAGTGCGGCTTGCTCTGTGCTGGTCAGCCTGCCCAGACCCCTCCCCAGAGTCCTCTGCTGCCCTGCCCTGCTCTCACTGCCACGTGTGTCTGACACTCACACTCAGAGCCCACGCTCCCAGGTCAGGGGTAGGCTCCTCCCACTGCCTGTCACTTTCTAGTTGGCAATTTTCTGTCCTGGCCTCTCCTCGTCTGTTCTGAGCATGGGCCAGGAACATCCTCTTTTGTGGGCAGTTTTCAAAGCTGGGATCTGACCAGAAAGGGCTGGGATCAGGGAATCTCCTACTGTCTTCGGGCAGGGCGATGGCAGGAAGATCTCATTAACACCTTTCCACAAAGGGGAAAAATAATATTTCAGCGTGTTCCCTTTGTGTCTTCAAGCGGTGATAAGGTGCCACCAAAGTGCCAGTCTGAGCTGCGTTCAAATGAAGGATTACTCTGATAAGATGGAGAGGGGAGATGCTCGGGGGGAGGAGGACCCTCTAGAGGGGGGCGAGGCTGACTTAAGGTTATTAAACAGGAAATGCCTGGTCGCGGCGGATCAAGGGGAAATTACACATTCTGTCACATTTGCTTATTGAATCCCAGTTCTATTGCAGCTCGAAAGGGGGAAAAAAGTAACGCCACCCCCATCCACCTCCTTGTAGCTCTTATTACATTTCGCAAACTTTCAATATTAAAATGCTAGTGCCGGTGGCAAAATTCCTTGTCAGTTTTTAATATCAGTAAGGGATTGTGTTATTAGGCTTAAGGGGGATGGAAACGGGAGGGGCAGGGGGGGTACAGACCATCCGCCGAATCCCTTGTGTCCACAGCCGCAGCTGTCTTTGCTTCTCAGGGCGCCTTGCAAGCCTAGTAGATCCTGTCCTCACATTTTGAGAGGAGGCTGCGAGGATGAGGGTGACCATCTCAGCGGGGGCCACACGCTGCTCTGAGCTTACCAGTCAGAGTCACTGAGACCCACGCTCAGGTTTATCCTCCCCTCAAACTCTATCGTTAGGGGCTGCTCTAACAAAAGGCCACAGACCGGGTGGGTTAAACAGGAGATTATTGTCTCATGGTTCTGGAGGCCAGACATCCAGAATCAAGGTGCTGGCAGGGCCACACTCTCTCTGAAACTTGTAGGGGAGAATCTTTACTGGACTTCCGTAGCTTCTGGTGTTTGTTGGCATCCCTGGGCCTGTCGGTGTATCACTGTAATCGCTCTTCCAGCATCACAAACCTGTTTTCTGCCTCTGTGTCACTCCGCTCCTCCTCTTAAAGGGACATCAGTCATATCAGACTACAGACCACCTGACTCCAGTATCACCCAGTCTTAATTAATCACACCAGAAATGGAATGATTTTTTAAAAGAATATTATTTATTTATTTATTTTGGGTGGCGCTGAGTCTTTGTTGCTATGTGGGCTTTTCTCTAGTTGCCACTTGTAGGCTCAGTAGCTGCTGCTCCCGGGCTCTGGAGCCCAAGCTCAGCAGTTGGGGTACACGGGCTTCGCTGCTCTGCAGCACGGGCGTCACATCCCAGACCAGGGATCCAACCTGTGTCTCCTGTGTGGTCAAGTGGATTCTTAGCATTGGAGCACCAGGGAAGCCTCTGCTGCCGCTGCTGCTGCTAAGTCACTTCAGTATTTTTAAATAGGGCCACATTCTGAGGTCCTGGGGCCTCCCTGGTGGCTCAGATGGTAAAGAATCTGCCTGCAATGTGGGAGACCTGAATGTGATCCCTAAGTTGGGAAGATCCCCTGGAGAAGGGAATGGCTACCCACTCCAGTATTCTTGCCTGGAGAATTCCATGGACAGAGGAGCCTGGCGGGCTACATACAGTCCATGGGGTCGCAAAGAGTTGGACACGACTGAGCGACTTTGACTTACTCACTCACTCCGAGGTCCTGGGGTTTGGGATTTCAACATACCTTTTCTGGGGATGCAGCTGACTCCCTAACAGATGTCTTTGTTTGGATTCCCTGCCAAACTTACCCTGAAACAAGCAATATTTTGTTACAAGTAATTTGTCTGGGGAAAGACCCGAGGAGGCAGTTGAGGGAGAAGGGGCAGTAAAAAGTGATTTAATGAGTTGGTTGTCACTGTGGGCGACTGAGTCTCAGTCCTTCTGGAATTCTCCTAAAGACCTTGGAAACATTCTGTGGAGTATATTCCCAGGGGCAGAGGAGTGAGGTGTCTTTTCCTCAGAAGAGGGTCACTCAGAAAGCATGAACCCCTGGCATGCACCTGTCTCTGAAGGGACCAAGGAAGCTCCCACAGGGTATTCTCACAGGAAGATGTGGGAGGCCTAACCTGCCTAGGAACTGGGTCCAGGGGCTCCCATGCATGCATGCTCAGTTGCTTCAGTCATGTCTGTGTAGTCTGGACAAAGGTTCATATTTTCAAGGCTGTGGTCTTCCCAGTGGTCAGGCACGGCTGTGAGAGCTGGACTGTAAAGATGGCAGAACGCCTAAGAACTGATGTCTTCGAACTATGGTGCTGGAGAAGACTCCTGAAAGTCCCTTGGACAGCTAGGAGATCAAACCGGTCAATCTTAAGGGAGATCAACCCTGAATATTCACTGGAAGGACTGATGCTAAAGCTGAAGCTCCAATATTTTGGTCACCTGATGCAAATAGACAACTCATTGGAAAAGTCCCTGATGCTGGGAAAAGATCGAGGGCAGAAAGAGAAGAGGGTATCAGAGGATGAGATGAGTGGATGGCATCACTGCAATGAACATGAACTTGGGCAAACTCTGGGAGATGGTGAAAGACAGGGAGGCCTGGCGTGCTACAGTCGATGGGGTCGCAAAGAGTCAAACATGACTGGGTGACTGAACAGCAACAACAGTATTTGTATATAACAGGCACACATCCTCCTGTATACTTTAAGTCATCACTTGATTACTTGTGATAATACCTAATACAATGTACAAGCTATTTAAATGGTTGCCTCTTTGTGGTAGATATAAGTTTTGTTTTTTTGAACTTTCTAGAATATTTTTTCTGAATATTTTCCATCTGTGGTTAATTGAATTCACAGATGCAGCACTCACAGATAGGGAGGGCTGACTGCATTGTATTTTTACATTTTGTCTTTTTTAAAAATTTATTTATTTTGCTGCGCTGCATGCTTGTGGGAATCTTGTTTCCCGACCAGAGATTGAACCCAGGCCATGGTAGTGAAAGTGTCAAGTCCCAACCACTAGAATGCTAGAGAATTTTTTATTTTATTTTTTTAACCTCTTGTGCCTCAAGCTCCTCTTTGGCCCGAAGAGGAGAAAAACCTACCAAAAACCCACTCTCCCTCAAGAAAGTGGTCCTTCCCTGACATGTTCATGTAAAGCCAAGTTATTGTGAAGTTGAGAGCGGGATAGAAAACTAATTGACCTAATTTGGAAGAAGGTTGTGGCAGGTGAGTGATCCAGGTGGCATGACGTGTCTACCTTGAATATATGTGGTTTCGAGGAAGATAGAGGGAGGTCTGGGCGGGGTTGGGGAGGAGGCGCTGGCTTCCTATAAGCAGGGGGCCTGTCAAATCTGCTCATCGCCTGCCTTTCCTGAACCCTGCATGCTCCACCTGCCACCTCTGCCCCGGGGAGGGCTCCGGGGGCCTCCCCCCGACCCCTCCTGGGACATATACACACAGCACATCAGTCACCCCCTTCTTTCCATCCCCAGCAAGGCCACAGTCTCATCATCAGAACAATCTCCGTGAGCTCAGTGCTAAGCTTGAGAGGGGGCTGACGGAGGGGAGGGTCCTTTGGGGAGTGGAGTTTGTGAGATGGGAGTAGCAATAAGTGGGGATGAGCCAGGTACCGATCCCTTGTGTCCTTTCTGAGAGATGGGGAGAATCATGTGGAAATCTGTCTGCTGGGACTTCATTATTTCATGCAGACCTACTATTTTTCAGTGCCAGTGGAGGCTCATCCATCTGAATTAGTCCAAATTGATAAACGATTTATACCAGGTCTTTTTTTGATACGTAATTTTTGCTTTCCTGTCAACTTGAGAAACTGAGCTTGGGGAACAGATGTGAAATGTCGTCCCCCCAATTTTCATTTATTTATTTATTTGTGGTTGCGCTGGGTCTTCGTTGCTGTGGGAGCTTTCTTCCAGTTGCAGCTAGTGGGGGTTACTCTTGGTTGCAGCATGCTGGCTTCTCCTTGCAGTGGCTTCTGTGGTTGCGGAGCACCGGCTCTAAGACCGTGGGCTTCAGTAGCTGTGGGGCATGGGCTTAGTTGTCCCGAGGCATGTGGGATCTTCCTGGAAGAGGGCTGGAACCGGCGTCTGCTGCATTGGCAGGTGGATTCTTTACCACCAAGCCACCAGGGAAGCCCTCAATTTTTTTCTTTTTAAATTGAAGTAGGGACTTCCCTGGCAGTCCAGTGGTTGACTGCGCTTCCCTGCAGGGGATGTGCGTTCAATTGTAGGGAATTTTAGATCCCATATGCAACATGGTGTGGCCAAAAATAAAAATACATTTTAAATAGATAACCAACAAAGTCCTACTGTATAGCACAGGGAACTCTGCTCAGTAATATATGGCAGCTTGGATGGGAGGGGAATTTGGGGGAGAATAAGTGAAGTTGTTCAGTTGTGTCCGACTCTGCGACCCTATGGACTCTAGCCCACCAGGCTCCTCCGTCCTTGGGATTTTCCAGGCAAGAATACTGGAGTGGGGTGCCATTGCCTTCTCCAGGAGATCTTCCTGACCCAGGGATTGATCCCAGGTCTCCTGTATTGCAGGCAGACTCTTTACCATCTGAGCCACCTGGATACCTGTATATATATATCCCTTTGCTGTCCACCTGAAACTATCATGACATTGTTATCTGGCTATACTTCAATATAAAATAAAAAGTGGTCTAAAAAATAAATTAAAGTACAGTTGGGTGACCATATTATATTAGTTTCAGGTGTATAACATAGTGATTCAATATTTTTATACATTATACTTCATTTAACGTATTACAAAATAGTGGCTATATTTCCCTTCATTTACCCTTAACATACCTTTGCTTATTTGTTTTGTATGTAATAGTTTGTGTCTCACCGTCCCAGTTTCTTACTGAACAAATTGCTCACATGTGAGTGGAGCTCAGTTAAGGGCTGAGCAGAGCCCACTTACTAGGTACCGTTTGAGACGCCCCTCCAAGGAGTTTGGACCTACATGCTTAGCCTCCTGGGGACATCTGTCTGGCCTGGGGCAGGCAGGTCAACTATGGCATGTCTGAAGGTTATTTGTGCACATGTCTGACTCTCCACTAGCTGGGAGCCCCTCAGGGCCTGGACCTGTCCTTCCTGATGTCCCAGGAATCCTGCACGGCATCTGGCCATGTCAGCAGTTCCTGAATGTGCAGTGAGTCAAACCCTGCCTCTTGGCTCTGGAAATTGGAGGCCCCATTGAGAACCTGGGGGGAAGCCAGGTTGACAGCTGAGCAGCTCTCTCCCAGGAGCAGCCTTATAAATCTGCTCTCATTAGCAAGAGTCCTTGCGGGGAGGGAGCAGGAGTGAGTGGGTGTCTGTGTGTCGGAGTGCTGGGGAGAGCTCCTCCACGAACCTGCCAGCGCCCTCTCTGATCTAGGATGCTGTGTCCTGGCCTCTGCTTCTGGGCTGGTTGGGTCAGCCCAGGGGTGGCTTCTCAGGGTCCTGCAGAAATCCTGACTTAGAAGCCCAGTGTCCTGTAAACCTACACAGCGCCCTCTCCAGAAGGTCACGCCACCTCTGCTTACTTCTGTTTTTCAGGCACACTGACTGGCCTGTGCCTTTGTGCATCAGGGATGGAGGAAGAGCTGAAAAGTTCTGCTCATCTTTGGTGATGGCTTTTCCTTGTTTTGAGCACTCTATGGGGGTCATGGCTGGTAGCCTCAGCTGCAGTTGACACTGATCCTTGGCCTTTAGGTCAAAAGACTTTTCTGCCAGATAAGAGAGAAAAAAACAAAAACAAAACCATAGAACAGCTGCCTCTCCATCCCACCCATGAAACACAACTTATTGCCACAGACCCAGCATGCAGCACCTTGCAGGACTGAGGTCTCCAACATGGGATCTTCCCTTCCCATCCATGCAGCAGCTCTCACGTGTGTCCACTCCCAGCACGAGGCAGCCAGAGTGACAGGGTGGCTTCCACTGTGGCTCTTGGAGACTCAGAGCCCACACCAGTGCCCGCCAACAACATCTATGGTAAAACATGCTTACTTCCTCCTCCCCATTTCCTAATTTTCTATTCAACTTGTATACCATTAAGATAATAAAACATATTTCCTTTGTTGAGAGCCAGATAACACTAGTTTAGGCATGAGAGACAGTAAAGGGACACAATAAAGAACCAAGATGAAAAGAAAATACAAATGAACAGGGGGCTGATCTCAGGTGGGGGTGCTAGTGAGTGCTCTGCTGGAGCACTTAGACTAGCATTATTAGCATCATTGTTGTGATGGTCTTTGCTGCAAAGTGTAAAGAACTTCATACCTCCATACTCACCCTTTGAAGATTTTTGTTAACTGGAAAGGTAGGTCTCAGCTTCTTCCCTTGGGGCCCAGCCCTACCTGAATGCTCTGATTGGCTCCAGCTGCAGCTGCCGGACCTGTGACGTGAGGAGGAGGTAAATGATGTGCAAAGCCCACGGGGGCCTGCCCATGGACTCGATGGCTGTGGAAACACTAGACTTCTTGCTGATGAGCCTTGACTTTTTGTACGATCACTGCCTAGGTTCTGCTCAGGGGCCCTGAAGCTACTAGAATACACTGGAAATATTTTTGTTTTGAAGACAGCTTTGTTTGTTGTTACTTGGAGAATAGCATTTTTTTCCTTCCAGTTTTACTGAGATATCATTGACGTGTTGTCATTTAATCGCTACATCATATCCAGCTCTTTTGCGACCCCATGGACTGTAGCCCACCAGGCTCTTTTGTCCATGGGATTTTCCAGGCAAGATTTTCCAAGCAACCTGCAGCAGGTTGCTATTTCTTTCTCCATGGGATCCAGGGATCTTCCTGACCCAGGGACTGAACCTGTGTCTCCTATATACAGCACTGTATAAGTTTAAGGTTTATAGAATAATGATGTGACTTACATCCATGAGATGGTTAGATAGAATCACCGACTCAATGGACATCATCTGAGCAAAGTTTGGCAGACAGTAAAGGACAAGGAAGCCTGGTGTGCTGCAGCCCATGGGGTCGCAAAGGGTCGCATACGACTGAGCGACTGAACAACAGCAACATCATGAAATGGTGACCACAATATGTTTAGTGAATATCCATCATCTCATATAGATGCAAAAGTGAAAGAAATAGGAATGATTATTCCTCATGATGAGAAATCTTAGGATTTATTCTCTTAACAACTTTCATATATAATGTGCAGCAGCGTTAACTATATTTACCATGTTGTATATTACAGCCCTAATACTCATTTATCTTTTTTTGTTGAAATATAATGGCTTTACAATGTTGTTAGTTTCTGTTGCACAACAAAGTAAATCAGCTATATGTATACATATATCCTCTCCCTCACTTACTTATCTTAAAATTGGAAGTTTGTACCTTTTTACTACCTTCACCCAATCCCCCTCCCCTGCCTCTGTAACCATAAACCTGATCTCTTTATTTCTGTGAGTGTGCTTGTTTTTGAAGTATAATTGACCTGCAACACTATGTTAATTCCTGGTACAGAATATAGTGATTCAATATATCTATACATTTCAAAATGATCACCATCATAAATCTAATTACTATGAGAATGGCATTTTTAATACTAAAAATATGCAAGCGCTTTGTTTCTGCTGGGACCTGAAAGGCACAAAGGAGTTAGAGAGAACGGTCCTCACTAATCTTCTGAACTACTGGCATCAAGTCATGTAAGAGTCAAGTTCAAACCCAGCCCTATGTGAAGTTGATACATTACAGAACTTACATAAGCCTTAGTTTCTTTTTCTGTAAGAAACATGAGAATAATTATAGGTTGTTATAAAGATGAAAGGGATTATATTTGAAAAAAATACCTTCCACAGTGCTTAGCACATGGGAAGCTCTCGGTAGAATGTTAGCTTGTGAATTGACGCACGTCCTTATATCTTTACTTGCAAAATGAGGACAGCAGTATCCGCCATAGAGAGCTGTTTGTACTAAGTGAACTAATGAAGTGAAATAAGGCATGAAATGAAGTCAATGATAAAATATCTAAAGTATAAGCCCTCACTCAGTGAATGGTACAGCTTGCCCCCAAGGTCCAGAGCATGAATTATCGGAATGGAATAGAAATGTACTGTTTGATCAAGACTCTCATACATTTTCCTAGAAAAACAGAACTCTTTTGTCAATATAACTACCAGTTCTTAATTATGAGATAAAACAAGGGGAACAATATAGAATAATATTAAGAGAAATAGAAACATCTGTTGTCAAATTAAGTACCTTTTCATTGCATCCTCTTAGGCCATCAATTACCACTTTAACCTCCTCTTGGTCTCCCTGCTCAGCTACAAGGAGAATACTTAACTTTCTTTCGGTGGTTCAAGTGTCAAAAATGTACTCAGCCTGGTGCAGAGTTTTTCAGAAAATCACTTCTAACTCTTCTCCTGCTGATCCATCTAATAACCGTACTTAAGTTTTATCAGAGGAGGCAAAGTGTTAAGTGTTTCGTGGCTTCTCTAATTAGTTCTAGAGGATAATAACAGCTCCTTCACAAAAATAAACCATTTTTCAAAAATAATTTAAGTTTTGCTTCTAGAATGTCTTCCTATTTCTCTTTCCTCCAGCTAACTGTCTAATTTAGAGTGGTGCTAGAATATAAGATAATAATAGCAACCAACCATTTGGTGAGCACTTATTTGCAGTTAGTTTTCTAAGCATTTTACATTTTAAATCTTATTTAATTATTATAAACATCCTGTGAGGTAGGTTGCCACTACTCCCCCTTTAAAGGTGAGGGCTTGGTGGTGTTTTTTAGTCACTAAGTCCTGTCTGGCTCTTTTGTGATTCCGTGGACTGTGGCCTGCCAGACTCGTCTGTCCAAGGGATTTCTCAGGCAAGAATACTGGAGTGGGATGTCATTTCATTTTCCAGAAAGATAAGGATACTGAGGCTCAAAGAGTTGAAGTAGCTTGCTCAAGGATCTTACAGAGGCAGGATTTATTTATTAATATTATTATTATTTTTTTTAACTTTTAATTTTATATTGGAGTGTAGCCAAGTAACAGTGTTGTGATGTTTAAGGTGGACAGCCAAGGAACTCGGCTATACATATACTCACATCCATTCTCCCCCAGACTCCCCTCCCATCCAGGCTGCCACATAACAGAGGGCAGAATTCCCTGTGCTATATAGTAGGAACTTTTCCTTATCCATCTAAAATGTAGCAGTGTGTACATGTTGATCCCGAGCTCCCTAACTCTCCCTGGCCCCATTTCTCTCTCCTGGCAACCACGTGTTTGCTTTCTAAGTCCGTGACTCTCTTTCTGCTTTGTAAATAAGTTCATTTGTATCATTTCTTATCAGATTCTGCATATAAGGGATATCATAGGATATTTCTCCTTCTCTGTCTGACTTACTTCACTCAGTATGGCAATCTCTAGGTTCAACCATGTTGCTGCAAATGGCAGTATTTCATTCTTTTTAACGGCTGAGTAATATTCCGTGGTGTATATGTACCGCATCTTCTTTATCCATTCCTCTGCTGATGGAGCATTTAGGTTGCTTCCATGTCTTGACTATTGTAAACGGTGCTGCAATGAACACTGGTATGCATGTATCGATTTAAACTTTGTTTTTCTCTGGGTATATGACCAGGAGTGGAATTGCAAGGTCATAGGTAGATCTATTTTTAGTTTTTTAAAGGAACCTTCATAGTGTTCTCTAAGGTGAGAGCCAGGATTTAAATGTGGGTAGCATCAATCAGAACTTGTCTTTAATCACTGGGCAATGATGTCAGGCACTGTGCATGACTCCAGACATAAACAGAAAATGTTATAGCCTGCCAGTGAGGATGCCTAGAACCTTATAGCTGAGAAATGGCAACCAAGCTCATGCCCGCCACTGCCTCCCCAAATCAAGGTCGGCGAGGGATGCTTGCATTTGAAAGTTGCTCTCCCAGTCTGGACCCACTCCTCCTGCGCCCTACCCCCAACTACCGTTCCCTTTGTTCCTCCCACACACTCCAAACAGAGAAAAAAAATCCCTCAAAGGAAGAGCTTTAGAGCTTATGACAAACCTTTCCCAGGCAACTCTTGTTCTTTTTCTTTACCAGCATGTCTTCTACATTAATGGAAATTTTTGAAAATCACATCTCTGCTAATTTTAAAAAGGTTTTTGATTTTTTAAAAAAAATGTTTGTCCCAGAGGCTTATGAAAGAAATCCATTTTTTTTTCTCTTTCAGAATAGTTTACATATGAGAATGATACAAAAGGACTTGAAAACAGTCATTCCACACACACTAATTAAGAGACTTGTTTGTTTTCGAATAGCAGAAATCAATTCCGGCTAGTTTAAGCCAAAGGGGAATTTGGGGAGGGCATAATGGGAAATCTCATGGCTCAAAGAAATGTGTTAAACAGCCAAGATCAGAAAGGGGGAAAAAACTGGGGGGTATCTGGAGATCCCATGAGGGTCCTGGGAGCTCCTTTCTCCCCCTGGTCACTGCTACTGTGCAAGTGTGTGCTTGATTTTCCTAACCGGGGCTCTGATTACTGCATAAGATGAATCCCCAGTTGGAAGAGAACGTGATGGCCCAGGTTAAATGGATGCGTCGGCCATGACCAGGTTCAGGTTCAAAATTCCATGTTGCAGGACGATACCCAGACTGGGGAGAATAGCTGAGTGGGTCACCACCCCGTTGTGTTTGCACCTCTATGCTTTCTTTACTTCACCTTTATGATGAATCACACAGCCCAGGACATACAACCTACTGGAGAGCTGATCCTGGGAAGAAGAGACAGAGACGCTCACTGTTGCTATAGAAAGCATTTTCTCCCTTCTTTCTCTTTTATGCTGCCCCTACCTCGTGAGGGGCTTCCCAGGTGGCGCTAGTGGGAAAGAACCCACCTGCCAGTGCAGGGGACATAAGAGGTTGGGGTTTGATCCCTGGGTCAGGAAGATCCCCTGGAAGAGGGCAAGGAACCCACTCCAGTATTCTTGCCTGGAGAATCCCATGGACAGAGGAGGCTGCCTGGCTACAGTCCATGGGGTCGCAAAGATCCGGACATGACTGAGGTGACTTAGCACGCACGCACCCCAGGGAGAGCTCGACAGTCCAAAATCCCAAGTGTTCAGAGCAAGCAGTACTGGCTGCTGAGTGTCTCCAGGGTGTCTTCAGGTATAAGAGTTTGGTAACTGGAGAAGGCAATGGCACCCCACTCCAGTACTCTTGCCTGGAGAATCCCATGGACGGAGGAGCCTGGTGGGCTGCAGTCCATGGGGTCGCTAAGAGTCGGACATGACTGAGCGACTTCACTTTCACTTTTCACTTTCATGCATTGGAGAAGGAAATGGCAACCCACTCCAGTGTTCTTGCCTGGAGAGTCCCAGGGACGGGGGAGCCTGGTGGGCTGCTGTCTATGGGGTCCCACAGAGTCGGACACGACTGAAGCGACTTAGCAGCAGCAGCAGCAGCAGCAACAGGCTAACTGGGACCACGTCTGCCTTCCCTCATCAGCAGAAGGAGCGGTGAGCACTCAACTTCCCCAGCCTCCAATATTCTCCAGGTGCCCTGCAGCCAGCATTCCCAGTCACCCCTGTTGAATAGCTGGTACCCGAATTGAGAGCATTTGGCACCCACATTCAGGCAAGTTCTAACTTACTTTCAAGGCCACTGTCAAGCTTGCCTCATAAAAGGAGAACCTCAGGGTGTGGGTTCCTCTGCTGACACACAGCCCTGCCCTGTACCAGTCTGCAGCCCAGCCCCACCACTGCCTCGGCACGACGTCCAGAGAAGCCAGGACCCGTGCAAGGCCAGCCCCTTCCACCATTGCTCCAGGCGGCACTAGGCAAGGCTGGCTGGTTCTTACCTCAAGCCTGTGGCTCAATCCTAATTCCAAGGTAGTGTGTTCAATTTAGCTCAAGCCTGAAATGTGGGGGGGATTATTAAGGGATGAGGGCATCAATAATTCTGAGACAGCAACTCTCAGTGCTGGTGGAGTCTGAGCCCTGAATCCATTAAGACTTTAGGAGATGATCCAAATGGATGGATACAGGGTCCAGGAGCCAGTCTGAAGGCTTCCATCGGAAGCTTCTTGCCTTAGCTGTAACAGTAAACTTAGCACTTAAGTTGTGCTTGTTCTTAGTCTCTCAGTCATATCTGACTCTTTGTGACCCTTTGGACTGTAGCCTGCCAGGCTCCTCTGTCTGATTTTTTAGGCAAGAATATGGGAGTGAGTTACCATTTCCTCCTCCAGGGGATCTTCCCAACCCTGGGATTGAACTTGAGTCTCCTTCACTGTAGGTGAATTCTTTACCATTGAGCCATCAGGGAAGCGAGCATTTAAGTCACTTGACCATAATTTCCTCACCATGTAAATTCTTCATATACAGAGATGTAATGATGTTCATCCCATTTTGGAGACATTTTAGGAGATGAACATCAGAAGTCAGAAGTGCTGTAAATTTGGGGCTTTTGTTGGTCTGGGGAAACTGAGTCACAGAGCTTTTCCCCAGCTGACTCAGAATGTGGACAAATGGATTCAGGCCTTGGAATATAGCAGGGGGCAGTGAGCCGGCCCCACAATTCCATTGCTGTACTTTGTAGTTAAAGGTGACTGTGACTTCTGCTAACTTTTCTCAGGATCACAGATTTCTCAGAGCAGAACTGTAGTCCTAATAACTTAGCAGGCTCCCCTGGATCAATAACCCTGAAATCTAAGGGCCATTCAGTTGCTAAAGGCCTTTTATTTAGTCTTTGTGTTTGGTATTAATGTTATCCCCATGGCATCTAAATGGCAGAGCTATTTATGGATTGGAAGTCAATCTGACAGTGTGACTCCTGGCCATCCATCATGGGCAGGAGAGAAAAATCCAGGTGAGCAAAACTCCTAGGGTAAGCAGGACAGATGGGGATATTTAATGCTTGCTGATGCCATGAATTCTATCTAATTTCTTTGTAAGCAATAGTAGTAAAGGGCAATAGAGAAAGAGCGTCATTCTTTGAAAATGATAGCGATCCAGTACTCAGCTTTGGATTTGAGTTATAACGTCTGCAGAATCTAAGTCACTCTAAAGACCATACTGTGATGTATACTGGTGCTTTTCCACCTATTTTTTTGAGCATGGGGATTCTTTTAATTGAAAAAAACTCAGCATAGGTGTAGCTATACTGTGACTGCTCGCTGACAGAGAAAACATATAATTATTGTAGGGGACACTGTTCAGTGCCAGTTTTCAATGAGTTTATAGTTAATTCATTAAAACAGCATGCTGGAAAAACGGTGCATGTCTGGCTGAGACATACTTTTTCTTCAGTCTGTGAACTCAACATATACACAGCTACTAAAGACAAGACACCTAACACTTTTTGAGTGCTTAAGCATTTTAAAGACGTTTTCTCGTTTACTCCTCAAGACAACTCTGGGTATAGGGGTAACAACCACTCTTCTCATTTTATAGATGAGGGAACTGAGGATCACAGATGCTAAGTAATTTGCTTAAGGTCCTTTAGTTGGTAAGTGATGGACAAACGCTCATCTCTGGGTCATCTAACGCTATTGTTCAGTGTTATCATCAGCTGAGATCTTTGAGATTCTTCTATTTATTTATTTTTAATTTAGGTATAGTTGATTTACACTATTATGTTAATTTCTGTTTCTGTTATATAGAAAAGTGATTCAGTTATACATATATATGCATATATGTATTCTTTAAGAAAAAACCTTTTCTATCATAATTTAACACAGTTGAATAAGGTTCCCCATGCTATACAGTAGTACTTGGTATTTGTTCATTCTATATATAATACCTTACATCTTCTAACCCCAACCTCCTCCTCCATCCCTCCTCCAACTCCTTCCCCTTTGGCAACCACAAGCCTGTTTTCTATGTTTGTGAGTCTGCTTCTGTTTTGTAGATAGGTTCATTTCTGTCATATTTCAGATTTCACATATAAGTGATGACATGTGGTATCTGTCTTTCTCTTTGGGACTTACTTCACCTAGTATGATAATCTCCAGTTGCATCCATGTTGCTATAAAGGACATTATTTCTTTCCTTTTTAAAGGCTGAGTAGCATTCCACCATATATGTGTGCTCATCTTCTTTATCCATCCCTCTGTTGACGGACACTGAGGTTGCTTCCCTATCTTGGCTACTGTAAACAGTGCGGCTATGAACATGGGGGTGCATGGATCTTTTTGAATTATAGTTTTGTCCTGATACAGGCCCAGGAATGGGATTGCTGGATCATATGGTAACACTATGCTTAGTTTTCTAAGGCAACTCCATAGTGTTTTCCTTAGTGGCTGCACCAACTTACATTCCCTCCAACAGTATCAGAGGGTTCCTTTTTCTCCACATGCTCTCTAGCATTTGCTATTTATAGATTTTTAGTGATGGCCATTCTGACTGATGTGTGCATTCATGCTAAGTCACTTAAGTCACACTTGACTCTTTGTGACCTTATGGACTGTAGCCTGCCAGGCTCCTCTGCCCATGGGATTCTCCAGGCAAGAATACTGGAGTGGGTTGACCAATGTGTAGTGGAGAAATGTGAGACTCTTCTAATACAGAGCCTCCCAAGGAGCTAATGTGGAGGTTGGGTGATGGGGAAGGGCTCTGAAGCTTGACTTAGAATCTTTTGAAGTCTGCCTCCCAGGGAGGAGCAGGTGCCAACCTCCCTTGACTGCACATCCCACTTTATCCTTTTCTCCCCTGTCTTCTTCTTAATCACTTCCTTTGGTTTTTACAAGTGCAGGTTCAGCAAAAGACCAGTCAGGTGGGGTGGGGGGTACAGAGGGTTGAGGAAGTATCAAGGATTTGCTATCTACACATCTTATTTTTCACCATTCTGCTCCTACAACTCTTACACAACTTCCACTGGTGATACCTGATGGAGGAAGGATTTTCAAAATAAAGTGCGTTAGTTGCTCTGTCATGTCCGACTCTTTGTGACCCCATGAACTGTAGCCCACCAGCCTCCTCTGTCCATGAAATTCTCCAGGCAAGAATACTGGTGTGGGTTGCCATTTCCTTCTCCAGGGGATCTTCCTGACCCAGGGATCGAACCCGGGTCTACCACATTGTAGGCAGGTTTCCTACAGTCTGAGCCAAAAGGGAAGCACATTCATAATAAAACAGTAGTCAAATGGAGGAACATGCTACTTTATTAGCAGCTCAGCACAGCTCCTGATGACTCCAAAGGCAGGCCTTCTCTGAAAAAAATTCAGCTTGGAAAATATGTTAGGATCAGAGACCCGAGTTTGACTTTCTCTTCCCTGTTCCTTGAATCTAAAATATAAAATATTCTGTAGAAAATTTTGAGATTGCATTAAAAAAAACCAATCTCATGAAGCATGAATGTCTGAGTTGTTTTTGTATGTGGGCATCTACTGTATTTGTCTCGATTTCTTTTTCCTGCCATTTCTTTGGGGAAACTGCCTCTCTTCCATTTCTGGTCCTTCTGGTGGATGTTGCTGATTCCACTCTCTGTGCCTCCACCATCATAGATGCATTGATTGAGCTGAGGATTGTGGATGTGACTTTAGCAAAGCTAATTTATGGGCCAGGAGAGGGAAGTCTTTTCTTGAATGTCACCAGTGGAACTTGTGTAAGATGGGGCCACCTGAGGCCCCTATCCATTCCAAGAAGAACACATACAGTAGTAAAGGACTCGGAGTCAACACACAGAGAGTTGAGAGGTGGAAGGATTGGAGATAGAACTAGTAAGCTGGATTGGGAGTTGGGAATTCTGAACTCTTGCTACTGACAAGCATAGAATTCTCTTGTAAGGCACTCAGAATTCTCTTGAAGCCTCAGTCTTCTCATCTGGGAGACAGTTGGATCCAGTAACTGACCCCTTCCATCTGACTATTCACTGCAGAGCCTGTGAACACGCTGAGCAGAAGTCGCTTCTTTTCCTGCAGTCTTTGATCCCATGTGGTACTCAACTCAGCCTTCTTCTCAGACAGTTCCAACTGAACAGAGGAATGAAAGGCAGGATTTCTTTGCAAACTTTTTTTTTCATCAGAGCAAACACTGGGCTTGTTGCACTAGGATTCAAATAGCCTCCACGCTGTGCTGTCCTCTGTGGTCCACTGTGGGACCCCCTTGCCCTCACCTTGCCCCAAACCCTTCTTGACCGCCCTTGAAGAGCTTTTAATGACCTCCCATCTCCCAAAGTCCACTTTATGTTCAGTCAGTGCAGAGCAGCGTCCCAGAGCTTTGAAGGCCAAGGCTCTGAAAGCACCTTCTAGATTAAATGTTCAAGCTGGGAGCTGAGTGGTTCCGTCTGTTTGGCCTTTGACTTCTCCCTGTGAACAGGAACAAGCCAGATTTCCCAGGAAAGATCTTGTGCTTCTGCAGAAGTTGCAGAGGAATAAAGGGACTCTTTGGCTGAGGTGATCAAGCATGAGTTTTGAGGGTCCACGTAGGTGGTGACTTTCTCTGGATATCTGGGGGAAAGAACACATTGGTGGGAGTTGGGATACCTAAGTTGTAGTCACAGACCCCTCTCTCCCTCCTGAGCGACCTTGGCCAACCATTCATTTAACCTCTGTGAGCCTCAGCTGCCACTGGTAAATCAGGACAAGGAGTCTCAGCTCATGAGTGATTGTGTCATGACAATTAAAGGAGATCATGTGTGTCGTGCCATATTGCTGACACTTTTAGTTTTCTAAGGATACTATGAAGATGACTGAACTAACTGGCAGGAAAGCCATTTGACGTTTGGAAGGGCTGGGTCAGGACAGACCCACTGAGAGGGACCAGTGGGTCTGGTTTAATAGAACCCAGGAATTTGGCCATCTGAGGATAGGAAGTCCCCCGTGCAGGCCCTTTCCAAATCTGGAGGTCGGGTGTGCTGAACTCGATCAAGCTGGGTTGATTGGATTCGAGGTGGTGTACTCCTTTGAACGCTGCCTCCCTCTCTCTCCAGGTTTCAGGCAGGGAATAGCTACAGCCCCAGTGCCTCCTTGCTCATTGCTCAAAGTCAAGAGGTGTTTTTATGACAAAGGCGGATGAGCACGTCTAAATATTTAACTGGCAGATCAATCTGTGGCGACAAGGATCGGCATTAAAAAAAAAAAAAGAAAAAACAGAGGAGGCAATGCAATGACGTCTTCACCACTGGCGGTATGCCATGGGGAGGGGGCGGGGCTCTGTCTGGGTTGTTTTGTTCCCATACAACTCAGAGGGGAGAGAGCAATACTTCAAACGAACATAGCCTGGAAGGTCTGCCTCTGGCTGGTAATTACAGCTGGCGCGCTCGGAGCAGTGGAGAGTGCGTGGGCAAACCGGAGGCTAATGCAGGGAGCTCAAAAGCCTAAGCCAGTTCCGTGGCGCGCAGAGCTCAAGTAGTCGTTCCCTGACAGTGTGCTTGGAGCGGTGACCTCAGGTGGGAGGGAGGACCCGCAAAGTGTAAATCTGAATGAGTAGCTGTCTTTCCCACGTTCAATGTGGGCATCATTGGGCTTACTGGCAAGGTGGTGGCTGTCTCTGCCCCTCTGACCTGACTATGTCACCCTCAAGTCAGGAGACGGTGGACTGGTCAGGCAGTGTTGTTATATATGAAGAAGTGGCGTGGTGGTCAGGCTTTATTTTAGTAGAGCTGCAAGTGCAGACCTCTGTGTTCTTTAGAAGCGCAGTACTGGTGGTGCCGCATAGAGGAGCTGGCTTGTCATCAATTTCCAGTGTCCTAAAGCGAGGACAGCAAGAGGACTGATAGGTAATGCTTAGCGAGGCCCACTGTGTGCTAGACCCTTTGCTAGAAAATTAACGTGCTTAGTTATACCTTAAGGTAACTCTGAAATAAACAGAATATGGAAGTGGATATATGACTACACACACACGTGCATAAACACAAACACAGCACAGACACATACACACACACTTATAAACAAACACGCATGTGCACATATATACATACACAAGCATGCACATTTATATAAAGCATGCACATATATACATATGTGTATATATATTATATGTATTTTACATATATATATAGGGCTTCCCTGGTGGCTCAGACAGTAAAGAATCTGCCTGCAATGAAGGAGACCTGGGTTCAATCCCTGGGTTGTGAAGATCCTTTGAAGAAGGGAATGGCAACCTACTCCAGTGTTCTTGCCTGGAGAATTCCATGGATAGAGAAGCCTGGCGGACTACAGTCCATGGGGTTGCAGAGTCCAACATGACTGAGCAACTAACACTTAGGTGGCTCAGCAGTTAAGAATCTGCCTGCCAGTGCAGGAGCCACAAGGGACATAAGTTCGATCCCTGGGTCAGGAAGATTCCCTGGAGGAAAAAATGGCAACTCACTCCAGTATTCTTGCCAGAATAATCCGATAGACAGAGGGCTACAGTCAATAGGATCGTGAAGAGTCAGATGTGACTGAGCACAGAACAGCATATATATATATAATGTGCCAATCATTTATTCCCTCTTTATTTCCCTCACTTTTAATATGGAAATGCCTATAACCACTCACTTGTATACTTAACTTTTTTTTCACACTCTCTAAAAGTTCATTCCTTTTTAGTGACACAAACTGTATCTAATACCGATCAGGAGGTTCCAGCAGGGAGAGTTGCTCAGAAGAGAGCCTTGACCAGGAAGAGCTGCCTGTGTAACCAGGGGAAACCCCAAGGCCAGTGTTGTTAGGCAGCGGCCACCCGCCAACCGCTGGGTGACCCGTGTTTCTGCCATGATGCTCGGGATCCTTGCATTGAAGTCATAAGAGCGTCAGGCCATGTGTAGATGTTTAAAATGCGTTTATGCTTCCTCATTCACCACCATCTTCAGGGCCTCGGGCAGTGCCCGGCGTGGTGGAGACACTCAGTAAATCTTTGCTGAATGAATGAATTCGGAGAAGTAGATGTTCCCATCTTACAGGTGAGGGAGGGGAGGTCAGGTCCAACAAGATCCACACAGTCACAGAACAGGCAAGCATCAGAGGGAACCTGAGGCATCTCGCTCTCAAATGCCGACCCTTGGCAATAGGTCTAGATGGAAAGAGCAGACGGTGTTGTCTCAGACTGGTTTAATGCTCCTAGCACTAACAGCCTTTGTTTCCCGCACTTCTGTTCATCTGCGAAATTCTTAGAAACGCTCCCTCAGCTTTATGGGTTTCCTTCATGGCATTTTCCTCTCTTCCAAGCAAAATGCAAAGTCAACTTTTAACAACCTCGGAGGAGAAGCGGGTTCCCTGGCCCCGTGGCCCCATAACCCCATGGCCCCGGGGCCCCATGACCCCATGGCCCCAGGGCCCCATGACCCCATGGCCCCAAGCATGAGCCTGCATGTGTGTGTGCACTTGGATGCATGTGCTCCTGTGCACATGCTCGAGAATGCTGGGAGCAAGGGTCTTGTTTGCTCCCAAACAAGTCAGCTCCACAATTTCATAATTAGGGAGGATGCTAATGTTCCATGATTGGAAAATGTCACCCTGCGTGACTAATTTGCCAGCAGGGCCTAATTGAAGTTCGGCATCATCTGCGGCTCCGGTAAGTCTTTCTTCTGAGGTGTGGAGGCAGAGGTGATGGCGGTGGCAGCGAGCCAGGGCTGGGCCAGTGGATGGCGATTTATTGCCCCTCATTTCTCAACGGTTCTGAGGGTCAGATGGAACATCAGCTGTGGTTGAAATGGGCTTGGCCATAAAGGAAAAGTCTAGGGCTGGATTAACCCATGTGGCAGGTGGCACTCAGTAAATAGCTGGGCTTTCTCCAGGGAGGACTTTTATTTTTTGAACCAAGGGGTTCTTTTGTGTGGGGCAAACATCAGAGAGTTGCAGGGCCCAAAGCAGCCTTAGGCAGAGTGCAAGTCCTGGGAGGTTTGTTCTTGTGAGCCTCCTGTCTTAAGGATGGATGCAATGGTAGGTTCTGGGATGCAAGGCTTACCTGAGCATCCCCATTCTCAAGAGGTCACTCTCTAGCAGGCATCACCAAGGGCAAATGAATACTGACAATTCTGGGTGATGACCGCTACGGGGGACAGGGCAGAAAAGTGTCTGCCACCTGGTCCTGTGCTGGTACGCACTTTTAACTTTTATCTAACTGACATCTCGTATGCCTCTCACCCCCTTTCTACCAAGTGAGGGTACAAGAAGAAGTCAGCCTGCAGCTTGGAAAAAGGCTTCACCAGAACTCAACCGTGTTGGCACCCTGATCTGGGACTTCTAGCCTCCAGAGCTATGAGAAATAATTTCTGCAGTTCATAAGTCAACTGGTCTATGGCCCTTTGTGATAGCCACCCAGGCTAAGACAGTGAGGAGAAGACAAGGGACCCAGTTTCAGTTAACATGGAGAAACATAGAGGCCAAGGCAGGAACCTTCCAGCATGGGAGCAGCTCTGGTCTAGAAAATGACAGCCAACGGGCAGAAGAGAGGGGACACTGGCCGGAGCTCAATGCAGAAGGAATCACTTTCTTACCCTTTGAATCATTTGACAGTAGAACAGGTTTTCCTTATATAAATACAATTCCCTCTGGTTTTTATTTTTTCCACATCATGTGCAAACAGCTCAATGAGTTTTCAGTGAATTTGGAGGGCATGTTTGGGATGGTCTGCCTTGAAATAGATGCCATGCGATGTTTTACATCTCACCTTGGGGATCTCTAGAACTTGATAAAGAGCTTGCACTGTGTCCCCCCAAAACAGGAACAAAGACACCCAAGGGATGGATTGGGAGGGACATGCCAGGACATGTAAACTCAAACTTTGGGAAAAGAACGTTTTTTTGTACTCTCCATTTTCTGGATGAAAAAAAAAAAAAATAAGAGAGAGAGAGACTGCTTTTTTGTTTAATCTTTTAATTCAAGACATGGGGCAAAAGCAACCGAATCCGATTCTGAACTTTCTCTCGAGCCAGACACAGAAGGTGCTATTTGTTCATTCTTTCCCCCTGCTTCTCTCCTTCAGCTCTTAATGCTTCACTGACCTCCCTCCCCGCCCAGAAGAGCCCAAACTCACAAACTAAGTGGGGAAACGAAAATAAAAGATAAAGGCTCATGGAAAATCCACTGTTATCATCCGGCACCCCCCACACTTTGCCCCCAGCGCTCTCCCCGGAGTTAATTCAGGAGGGGAATCTGTAATCTGATTTCAGATGTACAGCATTATTATTCCGTTTCTTCCAATTCTTTTCTCCCTAAGCCAGCACAGCTGTCATTCCCCCCGCCACCCACCCCCATCTCTGTCTCTCTCTCTCCCCATCAACTCCTGTATCGCTTTCAGGCCAGTCTCTCTGCATTTGATTTCCCTACCTCCTAATATTGAATTTTAATTCAAAGCCCCCCTTCCCTTGCAAATCCTCTGACGACGCAGACCAACCTGGCTTTCCCCTCTGATTTCCTTCTCCTTTCTTCATTATCAGTGAGTCAGATTAGCATCTGACAAGGGAGCAGAATTGACTCTATTCTGCCTTGACTTCAAAACCTAAGGCGGATTATTGTCCCTGTTATAAATATAAAGGACATTTTAATTTGCTGGAGCCAAGAACAGGCAAGTCCCCCAGAGTCACAGTTGAACAGGGCCCAGAGTGCGGGGTTCTGCCACCTGTTTTCTGCTGAGCTGGGGACACGAGGGTCGGCTTTGGAAGAGCCCTTCCCCTGGCCCCTCCCCGCTATTTTTCTCCACATCCCATACAGGAAGAAGAGCTCCCCTCTGGGCCTGGCTGAGCCGCTTGGCAGTTCTGGGAGTCAAGGTGTGTGTACTTAGTTACTCGGTCATGTCTGACTGTATCCTGCCAAGCTCCTCTGTCCTTGGGATTGTCCTGGCTTGAACTCTGGAAGTGAAAAGTGAAGTCAGTCAGTCATGTCCGACTCCTTGCGACCCCATGGACTGTAGCCTATCAGGCTCCTCCGTCCATGGGATTTTCCAGGCAAGAATTCTGGAACGGGTAGCCATTCCCTTCTCCAGGGGACCTTCCCAACCCAGGTATCGAACCCTGGTCTCCTGCAGGGCAGGCAGATTATTTACTGTCTGAGCTATCAGGGAAGCCCCAAAGGGCTGAAAGGCTGGGCCCAACGCAGACCTGGGGTGTGTGGATGTTTGAGGAGGGGTCTCAGCCAGCGTGGGACTCCCCCCTTCATAACTCCCAAATCCCCTCCCCACCCTTCCTCACTTGCCCCAGTCAAGCTAAGGCTAGCTCTAGGGAGTGTTCGAGTTCCTCTGGGACACGTTGCACATCCAAGCCTCAGAGAGTTGCTGGCTCACAGGAGTGTCCTCGTGGTTGGCCTGCCCTCTGCCATCCCCCAAGGATCTGAGGGATGTCCTGCTCTGGAAATAAAGGGCTGTTCTTCTTTTCCCTCTGGATGGAGCTTCAGGTTCAGAAGTCCCTTGATTTGGGGCTGTGGCAGCCTGGTTCCCCTTTTCTTTTTGGGGGGAGGTTAAATCAAATGGATGTTGCTTTTATTTTTCTTAATTTTTATTTTTAAACTTTTTACTTTGTGTTGGGCTATAGCCGATTAATAATGTTGTGATGGTTTCAGGTGACCAGCAAGGAGACTCAGTCATACATATACATGTATCCATTCTGCCCTAAATTCCCCAGCCCGGCCTCCTTTTTGAAAGCCCTGTAGCCATTACTAAGCATGGCCTTCTTTATACAGAAGCCTCTGGAAAGCAGGGACCACGTGTTGTCCTGCTTATAGCTCAGAAATTCCAGTCCGACCTCTGGCCGTGAGAGATGTTCCTCTGGTCCTTTTTCTCAGGATGAAGCGGCAGCTCTTATAGGAGGGAGGAGAGCCTGGGCCAAGGGGCTGCGGATCCACACCGTAGACTCCAATCCGCTCGCTCTGTGTTTGTTGAGTGTGAACATGGGAAGGTGCATTAGTTCCTGAAGCTGCTGTAACACATGATCACACGATAGCTGACTTACACATTCTCTCACAATTCTGAAGGCGGGAAGTCCAAACTTGGGGGTTGATTCTTGCTGGAGGCTCTGAGGGAGAGGTCTCCTGCCTCTCTCCCAAGTTACCAGCCCATTGGTCATCCTTAGATTTTACAGCTGCCTTGCTCCAGCCCCTCCCCTATGTCACATGGCCTTCTTGTATATCTCAGTGTTCTTGTGTCTTTTCAGAGCCTTCTTGTAAGGACATGGGCCGTCAGACTTAGGACCTGGTTTCTTCCAGCATGACTGTATCTTAACATGATTACATTGGCTAAAAGCCTGTTTCCCAATAAGGTCGCATTCACAAGTACAAGGAGGAGGGGTGGTTAAGACATAGAATTATCACTTTGGGGAAACATAGTTCAGCCTAAAACAGAAAGCCCCTCAGCTTACCAAATGATGCCAGACCTTAGGAGAAAGAGTTTGCTTAAGTGGAAAGGGAACTGAGTTAAGAGAGGGCTGATTGGACCCCAATCCTAAGCACTCAGAAACCATGCTATCTTGACAAAGTCCCTTCAGCGTTCATGAACCTCAGTTTCTTGGCATCAGAATGATTAACATTGGCTAAAAGCCTGTTTCCCAATAAGGTCGCATTCACAAGTACAAGGAGGAGGGATGGTTAGGACATAGAATTATCACTTTGGGGAACATAGTTCAGCCTAAAACAGAAAGCCCCTCAGCTTACCAAATGATGCCAGACCTTAGGAGAAAGAGTTTGCTTCAGTGGAAAGGGAACTGAGTTAAGAGAGGGCTGATTGGACCCCAATCCTAAGCACTCAGAAACCATGCTATCTTGACAAAGTCCCTTCAGCGTTCATGAACCTCAGTTTCTTGGCATCAGAATGATTTCAAAGACACCTTTTTTTCCCTAACATTCTATGATTTTAAATTTATTTTTGACTGGGCCATTCTCTTGCTTCAAAGAGAAAGACAAAGAATGAATAAGGGACTTCCCTGGTGGTCCAGTGGTTAAGATTTCACTTTCCACTGCCAGGGGTATGGCTTTGATCCCTGGTTGGAGAACTGAGATCCCTCATGCCTCCTGGCCAAAAAGCCAAAACATAAAAACAGAAGCAATATTGTAACAGACTCAGTAAAGACTTTTAAAGTGGTCCACATAAAAAAAAAATCTTAAAAAAAAAAATGAAGAATAATAAAATCAAGAAAGCACAGAAATAGAAAAAGGAAAAAGGGGAAAAGAAAATAAACAAGGACCAAGCATAATGGTGAAGGACAGGGAAGCCTGGCATGCTGCAGTCTATGGGGTCACAAAGAGTTGGACATGACTTAGCAACCGACCAGCAACAGCAAAGTATAATGAACCGGAGAAGATAAGGAGGGAGGTAAGGACAAGGAGAAACATGGAAGCAAGAAAAATCAAAGCAAAGTCAAAGAAGGGAGTTTGAGGCGGCGGGTCACAGAGCAGAAAATTGAAGTCTATTTGCCTCTGTGTGTGTGTGTCTGTGTGTGCATTTAACCTTGTTTGCCCATAATCTGACTGCAAAAGAAAAATATAGCTGTATAATGAGGAGCAGAGCATTTTCCCTGGTTGCATACAAACTTCTGCTTTATAAACCATTATCTCCCTGAAGCTATTAATTTAGAGCATATTGTGCGAGGGACTGCCAAGGCACGACCACAGGAAAGGGTGTGTGTGTGTGTGTGTGTGTGTGTGTGTGTGTGTGTGTAAAGGGAGAGTTTTCTTTTCCTTCTCCTCTCTTAAATAAAGCAGTTTGCTGGCAGAAGCGAGGTCTGGGAGAACACTATTTTTCGGCTTGTTTGTAGCTGCCTCCCTTATGTTCCTCCTGGAAAAATTGCAATGGGTATAGCCTTAGTCTTAGCCCAGCAATCCTTGTGCCCCCTGAGGCCTGTGTCCCGAAGAGGCTGCAATCAGAGCCCCCACAGTATCTCTGGATCTCTTTATGACTCTTTTTAAAAATTGTGCTTGTTTATTTATTTTATTTTGGTTGTGCTGGGTCTTGTTGCTGTGGTCGTGGGCTTTCTCTAGTTGTGCCGAGTGGGGGCTACATGGGCTTCTCTTGTTTCTGAGCACAGGTTCTAGGCACATGAGGTTTCTGTAGTTGTGATGTGTGGGTTTAGTTGCTCCACGGCATGTAGGACCTTCTTGCACCAGAGACTGAACCCGTGTCCGCTGCATTGGCAGGCAGATTCTTAACCACTGGACCACCAGGGTAGTCCCTCTCTGTGGCCTTCTCAAGGGCAGGGATCCTTGAGCTGAGATCCTGTAAATAAATCCCCTCATTGGTAACAAGCTGAAGCCCCACCTCCTTTAAACTAGTGCTCTCAATTTCCTGGACACCACGCCATATCCCCTCAATTCATGTTCACCTCCCAAATGGTGTGGCTGCTGCTCTTAAGAGCTCCTGTGCAATAATGGTGCAGTAGGTAGATTTGCCCGACTTAACAAATAAAAATCCACCACGCCCGCTAAATTAGAATTTCAGAAGAGTATCTTTTTTTAGTATATTATGTCCCCAACATTTCGTGAGACACACTTACTAAAATAATTATTTGGTGTTTATTGGAAATTCAGATTTGACGGGGCATCTTGTGTTTTATCTGGCAATCCTTGCGGCAGAGGGCAGACAGCAAAAAGCCCTCCTGCTCTGCCTGTCGTCCTTCTCTTTGGGTCTTGGGCCGCTGAGGCCCTGCACCACTGGCAGACCTCTCTTCCCCACTCCCGCTGACATTTTCATATGATATATGAGTTCTTCTTCTTTGAAGTCAGTCCCTTTTGGACAGAAGGGGTCAGTTAAATGCCACGAATAAATAACTACCCTTGCTTGTCACCCAGATTAGCCCTTGGGATGGATCTCCTTTTTGCTGAGATACATCAGCGGCGCTCACTTAAAGCTCTTTTTTTTTTTTTTTAACCCCCCACATGCATCCCTTCATGGGTATTTATCTTTTGCCACTAAAACACCAGGCAGGGGGGGAACAGTGCGGCGTGAGATCCATCAAAATGGCAAACATTCTAGCAATCACACTCCTAGGAATCTGCCCCAAGGAAATAATCAGAGATGTGAACAGAGATTTATGTGCAAGAATGTGCCTCACAGAGCTATTTATAATAGTGAAATATTGGAAACCCTCTATGCACCCAACAATGGGAGCATGGTAAATTACGGGACATTCTTGAGTGGAATATTATGTGACAACTAAAAATCGTGTTTTTAGAAAAATGTTTTATGACACAGCAGTATGAATAATATAGAGAGTGGGAAGAAAAAATGAACGTGGCGCTGTGATCCTGATACACCCAGGGAAAAGTCTAGAAGGAAATTCACCAAAATGTTAGGTGCTTGGAAGAGTGTGGGGCCCAGCCTGCAAGACTGCATATGATTCATTTAAGACTTTTTCCCCTTTCTGCTGGTCAGGGCAGAGTGGTTGAAAATCAACATGAGACGGTGGTTTGGTTCACTGTTACCTATGGGCCATCGCTTGGTGGTGGTTCTTCCGAGCTGGGGTAGGGTATGGAGCAAGAAGTGGGGTAAGATCCTTGCCTCTGTTCATCTGTCTTTCACAAATGAGGACACCTTTGTTCCAGTACCCCGGAGCACCCTTCTCTAATCTGCAAGTTAACTACTGGCTAAAGCCAGATTACGGCAACCCACTCCAGTATTCTTGCCTGGAGAATTGCCATGGACAGAGGAACCTGGCGGGCTACAGTCCATAGGGTTGTAAAGAGTCGAACATGACTGAAGTGACTTAGCACGCACACACGATCATTTATGACTTCCAGACTTTTAGCAGTGGTTCCCCGCCTGTGGAGGATGCCCTGTAGAACTAGGGCTGGGTAACCCACAGGTGTGCTCCATGCAATTATCAGTGCGTCCAGGAGACAGATGTGTCATTTTTTTCGTACAGGTTAATGCTGTGGCCATCCGTGCAATACAAACCAGATTTGTTTAATAAGTCTTGTGTATGTCATACAGTTATACGTTTCTTTGTTTTCTAATCAAACAACTTGAAAGATATACTTATCAAATGACAGTCAGTGAAGCACAGAAATTATTTGTTTCTTAAATTGTAATTGCTGATCATCCTTTTACGTTTCTGGAGTGAAAGTATGGATTTCATACGTTTTTGGACTTTGAAGTTTTATTTGTTCTATATGAATGAATACTTTACCTTCGTACAGCTGGTTTACAAAGAGTTCTTTAAAAGGGGGAGAAATTGTTCTCAATTTGAGTAGTTTGGGAATTTTTGGCCTATAGACCAAAGTTAAACTTCTCAGCATGACCTGGTCTGGACCAGAAATTCTAGCCTCAACCTTTTCACACTCCCTCCTAACTAGACTCTTTCTTGAACACGCGTTTGCCTTCAAATCGTCCCTTCTTTGAATGTCTATTTCCACATTTTCACCTCTCTGTTTTACTTCAACAACAAATTCAAGTATCACATGCTCTCTGAAGACTTCCTGGTGTTTGAATTAGAGATGGCTTCTTACTTTGTATTGGCTTCCCTGGTGGCTCAGAGGTTAAAGTGTCTGCCTGGAATGCAGGAGACCCAGCCAGGTTCGATCCCTGGGTCAGTAAGATCCCCTGGAGAAGAAATGGCAACCCACTCCAGTACTCTTGCCTGGAGAATCCCATGGAGGGAGGAGCCTGGTAGGCTACAATCCATGGGGTCACAAAGAGTCGGACATGACTGAGCGACTTCACTTTCTTTCTTTCTTGCTTTGTACCTCCAAAACATCTTGTTCACACCTTATTGAGGCATTTGCAATCATTTGTTCAGGTCTCCATCTCCCCCATGAATCTCTGGGCAATTTGGGAGGAATGCTTTATATCTTTAAAAAATTATCCCAGCTTCTTGCAATGAGTGCAGGTAGGTAGGTTTCTTGATTGAGATAATCACCTTGACCCCAGCCCAAACAGAAGTCCTAGCTCAAGGGTTCTAAAGCATTCATTCAACATCTTTTTATTGAGCACTTATTATGGGTCAGATACTATTATTGGCAATGGTTATATGGTGGGAATAAGACAGGTGTCTCCTCTCAGGGGAAGGCTCGTTCTAGTGAGATGGATGATGGATGGAGAGTAACATAAACAAAAAACAGAATCTTGGAACAAAAACAGGGTAATGTTATTCATTCAGTCATTCAGCAGATATTTATTGAATACCTACGACACATTAGATGTCCTCATTGCTGGGAATACAGAAGGAAACAAAGCAAAGATTTTGTTTTCAAGGCTTTCTGAGGATGGGAAGGGACCTGTGGGCAGGATGCAGTGTTAGGTGAGAGGGTGGAGGATGCACTCATCCATCAAGAAGTTTCCAGGGACCTAGATGATGAAGAGGACGGTACTCGAATAAATAGCTATTTTTATAAATAATTAAGAAACTTCTTTTATGCTCTGAGAATGTTCTGGAGTCTGCAGGTCTTCAGCTTCCTGTGTAAGCCTCCAAGCTGATTTAGGGAGCAGAGTCCTGAAATTCATTTCATGTACCTTCTATGAGTTCATCTGTTTTAAATGGTTATGAATAAAGAAATCAGTTGAGATTCACCCTAAGGGTCTCCTCTCCAGAAACAAAGCAGGATAAAATTTTGGATTATATTTTTTTCATCAAATCTTTCATGCTAATCTTATGGAGCAGGGTGGCCAGGCTCATTACCCACAACTGGCCTTATGGTAGATTTGTCTAGAACCCTGAGTCCCCTGACTTACATCTCTGAGTTCACCCAAGACATCTGGAATCAGCCCCTTATGGCATGTTCGGTGTTCACTGGAACTCCTGGTTCCTAAAATCTTGTGGCAGAAGTACTTTAAAATGTCGCTTGTTCTTTTCCTCTGGGGATGAACAGGACTACACCCCAGGCAAAGGAGAGTTGCATTTCTTGTGTAGGGAGAAGGAGACAGCCCTGAGCTCTGGGCTGAGTGTCTCAGTGGGGTGATTTTATGTTAAGTCCTGTCCTTCTCTGGGCCTGGTTTTGTACTTCTGCAAAGGGAACTGGGCTTCCCTGGTTGCTTAGACAGTAAAGAATCCACCCGCAATGCAGGAGACCTGGGTTCGATCCCTGGGTTGGGAAGATCCCCTGGAGAAGGGAATGGCAACTTATTCCAGTATTCTTGCCTGGAGAATTCCATGGACAGAGGAACCTGGCTGGTTACAGTCCATGGGGTCGCAAACAGTCAGACACGACTGGGTGACTAACGCACACACAAAGGGAACTGGTGAGATAAAATGTCATGTCTGACTTACCACGATTATTTAATCATTTGCTTTAAAGAGCTGGGGAAATTGAGTCTCAGTGTCAGGCAGAGGCTCCTCGCCATCTCGGAGAAAATTGCCTTTTCAATAGAGAACAATTCCTCTCTGGTTCCCTGTTCAGCACGCTGGCCACCGCCAGACCGCACTTCGTCCTCGGCAAGCTTTTGTTCAGGGCAGCCTGCAGAGAGGCTGCAACAAGCACACTGGCCTCCGGGCCCCGTTTCTCATTTTCCACCCGGGTGTCATTTAGATGGAAGCTTTTATTACCTCTTTTTCTCCTGGGTTCCTTTCTTTTCTATTCTGATGCGTCCACAAATACAATTAGAGAGGACAAATGCTAATTTCATGAAGAGCTGGAAACTAAATTTTTTTTTTAAAAAGAGACAGGACCGTAGAGGGAGGACATTCTCTGTTTTCACAGAGGCAGTGAAGCAGAGTCGAGGGGGTGGAAAGAGAGGAGGCTGTGATTCGGGAAGCTGTGCTCTCCGCTCTTGGCGTGAAAGAGAAGTCGACTCAAGTGTCCCTGCCTGAAGTGACATACATTTGTATGGAAGGCAGGATCCATTGACTGGAAAATGCGGGGACATGCCAGGGACTAGCTCACGATCTCAAAGGGGTTATAACACAGGCGCTGATTGTGTCCATGGACACCCAGAGAGCGTTGCCATAGCTCCGTGTCTCCGTTAGGAATCCTGCAATTTGGACGCGTCTGGAGGTGTAGGACTGAGTCTGTCCAGTGGAGGGCACCAGCGGGCTCCATCCGCAGAGCAGCCTTCCTCTGAACTCTGCCGGCTTCCCTAGGAGGGTTGACAGCCAAGGCTGGGCTGCCTTCACCTCTTCAGCCGCCTGAGCCTGGCTTCCATCTGCCCAGGGAGAGCAGGAGCCCTGGATCCAGAGTCACCAGCCTTGGGTTTAGCCTCAGCTCTGAGATCCCCAGCAAGCCAGACAGCTTGGCCTTCGTTTTCCTATCTCCCAAATTTGTGATTATTATCTCAGAGGTGCCTTTCAGCTCGAACACCCTGCAGTTCTATGACTCACAGGTATGACTGATGCTCTGAGCAGAAAGGGAGATTAACTTGAAATGTTCTTGAAGCTCCTTCGAGTAGGGGTGATTTGTGGACAACTTCAGTTAGAGGAACAAGGAAACTGAATCATGTCCTCCCTACAATCTCTTGAATCAGAACTGTATTAAGTTTTGAAACTTAGGCCCCTGGAATCTTTTCAGCAAGCCTGTTAAAAGGAAGCAACGTGGTTAGGCTTGCAGTAGGGTGAGTCAAGCACCATAACAAATGACCCCCAATAACAAATAACCCCCAAATTTCAGGAGCCTAAACACAATCAAATTTTATTTCTTATTCATGTCACAGCCCAGTGCAATTTGAAGGAGATGAAACGGGTTCAGCTCCACCGAGTCATTCAAGGACTCTAGACTCCTCTCAATTCGGGACTCCATCCTTCCCGCCCTCAAGGTGTTCTGTTCAGCGAAAGTGGGGGAGAGAGGGTGGGGGGCTGTTTACAGGTCAAGCCAGGAAGTGATGTATATGGGGCGTATGTGCTAAGTCACTTCAGTTGTGTCTGACTCTGTGTGATCCTATCGACTGAAGCCTGCCAGGATCGTCTGTCCATGGGATTCTCCAGGCAAGAATACTCCAGTGGGTGGCCATACCCTTCTCCAGGGGATCTTCCTGACCCAGGGATTGAACCCGTGTTTCTTACATCTCCTGCACTGGCAGGCAGGTTCTTTACTACTAGCGCAACCTGTGATGCCCTGGATATACATGGTGCCGGCCACGTGGCCCCACCTAAGGGCTCAGGGACTGAGTAATATGGCCCCAAAAGAAGGAGAACAAAGATTTTGGTGAGGACTGATGATCTCTGCCTATCTCGGGGCCGTTTCTGAGAATGAAGAAGTGGGGTTCTAACCTGCCCATGACTGTAGAACACACACTTGTTTGCATGATCAGCAGCGTCTCTGGCACTGTGGGACTGGGTCTTGCCAGAGCTATGTCCTTCTCTGTTTCCCATAAAAGCACTATGTAGGCCGGGCTGGGGTGTGCTCTGAAGTCAGATGTATCATGCAGCTAATCTCAGCCCCATTAATTAACCATGAGAACTTGAATAAGAAACCTGCTCCCAGATTACAGATGAGGCAACTGAGGGTTATAGAAACTGACTAACCCAATTTCAGAGGGTCGTGGTGAGGATTAGATGAAATCAGATATTTAGAGGTGACTGGGACAGAGAGGACACTCGATAAATAGAATCAGAGGTCTCTTTTCACTTCCCTTCTGGGATCATTCTAACACCCTAAAAACCCTATTAGGAACACTGGTCTATGGCTCAGCTCATTAATGAATTTGGGCCACTTCCAGCTCCCTGAAACATTGTAAGATCCTTTCCACCCCTGCTGAAAGGGAGGGTTAATGTTAGCTCTGAGGCTGGCATGTGTTCAATAAGACATAAAATAGAAGCTGAAAACCATAGAGAAGAAGGGGCAGAGATAATTACACTAAAAATCCAGGCTACTTAAGTGACAGCAATTGAATATTAAATTTAGTTTTGAGATGTCTGGTAGCCATGGCAAAAAAGGGGAATTGAATGTATGATACAGATCTCGCTGTCTGATTTTAGAAGGCATGATTCTTTGCAAGGGAATATTAACTGTGTAAGGGATTGATAGACTTAAGGGGTTGCAAAGAGTCGGACACGACTGAATGAGTAACACCACCAGACATCAAAGACATTGATCAGGTGCTTATAGATAACCATCACTGACCCTTTTTTCTAGGCAATTGGTTCTGAAAAACTGCCTTTGGAGTTTTGAAAGTTTATCTGGGGCAGAATGGAGGTGGTGATCCCCAGGATTTAGTGGCAGGCTGGTGCTTCCCAAAGGTAGAGTAAATAGACACTCCCCTGATGAGATTTGAAGGGTTAGGACACAGGAGGGGCTTCCCAAGTAGTGCTAGTGGTAAAGAACCCACCTGCCAATGCAGGTTAGAGGTTAGAGACGCAGGTTCGATCCCCTGGGGGAAGGGCATGGCAACCCACTCCAGTATTCTTGCCTGGAGAATCCCATGGACAGGGGAGCCTGGCAGGCTACAGTCATAGGATCGCACAGAGTTGGACAGGGTTGAAATGACTTAGCGTGCACTCAGGCAGGACACAGGTGAGAGGATTCTGTCTTTTACAGGCTGGATTCTAAGAGTCAGGAATCACCCTCCACAGAGTCACAGGGACTGTGAATGTGATGGGGACAGAGTAGAAATGCTGCCGCCGAGTTCTCGCTCGGGCTCCCTTTCCAGTAGCTTCGCTGGATGATGTGCAAGGATGCGGCTGACCTGTCCAGGGCCGGCCCTGTGCTGTTGCCTTGTGCTGACTATAAATCCTTCTGAAATCATTTTGCATTTGATTTAGAAGCCCATTTGCCTAATTGTAATGATAAAACAACACTACATGCAGATGTCTCACTATTTTTAAAAACCCAATTTGCCTTTAATGAGTGCTTGATGTGGCTGCTGGTGGCAGCCAGCGTAGAGGTGCCAAGGCCGGGAGACGGAGCTGCTGAAATGGGATGGCCACTGAGCAAAGCTGTCAATTTATTTTCTGTTATAATAAAAATTTTAGGGGAGAGGATCGAGTTAAAATCTACAGGAAACACTTCCATCCAGGAATCTTTTAAAGCTCGTGCCAACATCAACAACAAGGAGCACGTTTGGAAAGTGCTTTGCAAACCTCCACAGAGAGCTCCACATCATTGATACGGTGAAGTCAGGGATGTTTACAAAACACCTATGCAAAGGAGCTGCTAGTACTGGGTATTTGTTTTTAAGTCCTGCTTATTTACACAGTTGTGCTGGGGCCTTGAGGGGACAGGAATCATTCTCCTCTTTAATAATCAAGGAAACTGAGTCACAGCCACCGGCTGTGACTTCATTGCAACTTGGATCCTGTCACATGGCACTGGCTTGGGTTTTGGAGGTCGACCTCACAGCAAGTTTATGGGGTGACCATTTGACTTGGGACCTTAGGCACAGTCTCCATGTGGACTGCATCTGGCAAGTGGTGGAATTGGCATGGAAATAAAGCAAGCCAGGACGACTGCTGTAAATCTCTCCTTCCTGCAGAATTTGACCCAAGTGGCCACCAGGCCTCTTCCAAGTGTCACACATCTGGTCCTGTTTCCTTCCCTTGTCCTGTCCTAAGACCTTCTTCAAAAGGCTGTAAACACTAGGTGCATTCAGGGCCAGCCCTGCACACTTTACCCTCCCTGGGTTGAGCCCCAAGAGACAACGAGGCAACCAGGAATGTGTGAAGGATTTGGCATCAGTGGAGGACTTAGACTGGAACCTCAGTGCAGCTATTTTTAAAATTGTGTGGCTGTGGGTAGATAACCCAGGGTTGCTGTTGTTCAGTTACTCAGTCGTGTCCGACTCTTTTTGACCCTGTGGACTGTAGCATGCCAGGGTTCCCTGTCCTTCACCATCTCCTAGAATTTGCTCAAACTCATGTCCATTGAGCTGGTGATGTCATCCAACCATCTCACCCTCTGTCATCCCCTTCTCCCCCTATCTTCAATCTTTCTCAGCATCAGAGTCTTTTCCAATGAGTTGGCCCTTTGCATCAGGTGGCCAAAGTGTTGGAGCTTTAGCATCAGTCCTTCCAGTGAATATTCAGGATTTATTTTCTTTAGAATTAATTGGTTTGATCTCCTTGCTGTCCAAGGGACTCTCAAGAGTCTTCTCCAGTGTTACAATTCAAAAGCATAAGTTCTTCAGCGCTCAGCTTTCTTTATGGTCCAACTCTCACATCCGTACATGACTACTGGAAAAACCACAGCGTTGACTATATGGACCTTTGTTGGCAAAGTGATGTTTCTGCTTCTTAATTTGCTGTCTAGTTTTGTCATAGCTTTTCTTCCAAGGAGCTAGTGTCTTTTAAGTTCCACAGTGATTTTGGAGCTTCATTTGAATGGAGTCTCTTCTGAACCCTAACTTGTGAACATGATTCCCAGCAGCACAATCTGCACCATCTACTTATTTGTTAGAAATACCAGTTCTTGGGCCCTACCCCATTCTGACTGAAGGGTAAACTCAGTGGGGGTGGGGTCCAGCAGTCTGGGTTCTTAAACCCTTCACGTGCTTCTGGAGCGTGCTTACATTTGAGAACTGTTGCTCTGACTGATGCTACTAGGAACCTTACGAAGAGGTTGTGACGCTATCATTAAACCAGGTCAAGTGAGTGGTTCAATGAGAGACGGTCACGAGAGTGGCTCATCATCATGATCAGCATCACGTCTTCTCTGGAGAGTCCTTTTAGCTTGAGAGACAGAAGGTTCATGGCTCAGAACAGCTGCCTGGACCTTGTTCTCTTAGTGGATGCTTAAGACCCGGGGGCATAGACGTGACTTTATACAATCGTATTTTCTTGGCCTTTTTATTCAAGCTCTGGAGCAGTGGGAAGAGTTCCACGAGAGAGAAGATGGTGAGTCCTACAGGGACTGTTTGGGCAGCATGTTGACCCCTATATGCCATTGCCTCCCCCGTGATGAAGGTCACGTTCCAGAGAGGAAGGACTTTGTCTGGAGGTGGCATGAAGACTTTCGGTCCCTGGATTCCGGAAGGGACTTTTGTTTGTTATGCTTTGTTTCCCCACCCCCAGTCTTATTATTACTTTTCTGTGGTTCATTAACTTCCAATAGGGTTAGCAGAACTCCTGAAGAGGTCGTCTTACTCCAGAATAATCCCATGCAAAAGTAATGCAAAAGAGTTATAAAACCTTTGTAAATAGTTCACATTTAAATCATCCTTCCTACCCTAAGTACCTTCATTTTGCTTCTCAAAACACCCCTTAGAATTAGGCAGGATGGGGATGATTGTCAATATTTTACAGACGTGGGGCCTGAAGCAGAGAGGGACTGAGGACTTAACTGATCACGTGGTGGCCCCTGAGTCAGGAACCCAGCCTCTGGCTCTCACTGCTGGGTTGGGGAATGTTTTTTTACAAAAGTATTTTTAAGATTTATTTATGAATTATTTATGTGGCTGCACAAGGTCTTAGTTGTGGCGCTCGAGATCTTCAGACTTGGTTGCTGCATGTATGTGGGATCTAGTTCCCTGACCAGGGATTGAACCCTGAATTGGGAGGTCACCGGACCCCCGGGGAAGTCCCTGGGTGGGGAATTGTGAGGGCCTTACTCCTGGAGGCTGTGGTGGACATGGGGAAACAAACAATGCTTGTTTATAAAGCAAGGGAGCAGAACCCGAGATTTAGCACCTTGTGTAGGAGAACCCTCGGACTTCCTCAGTCCCCTGGGAGCGGAGAGGAGATGGGGAGTGGGGAGCAGAGAATTCGCAGGTCTGAAGGGAAGGAGATGCCAAGGAGTCACTCTCCAGTCTTTGCACAAAAAATCTGAAGCTCCATACCCGGGAGCCCCAGAGGAGCCGTGGGGCAGGCGTCATTCCCCCTGGAAGGTGTCTGTCTTCGAATCCTGTAACCGATCGTGGCAGGTTCACCCTGGGTGCTGCCGCTTTGAGACGGCACGTTCCGATAGCCCCATCTTGAGGTTTGGGACTGGTTCTCTGAACCGTTTTTACATTTTGTGCATGTTATCTCAAGCTTGATCTCCCTGTGATCAGGCAGGATCCGAGCAGCCACTGTGAGGACCAGCTAGGAACACTGAGGCTCAGAGCAGCTGGTTGAAAGGATGGTGAGCCAGAGTTTAGGACTCAGCCACCAAACATGGTCCCTCGTGTCTCCCTTCCTGAGGGAGCAGCAAGTCTCACGGAGACCAGGTGGGACAGGGCCTTCCAGTGGCCGCACACCCCCTGCCTCCATTCCTGCTGGGCCCTGGCATCAGCCTGGACTGGGTCTGAGTGACGAGCAAGACAAATGGTCCAGTGGAGTGGAGGTGGGATGAGGGTGAGGGGTCTGCTTTCTCTCTCTTCTTTTTCCTGCCAGTAATCCAGCTGTTCTCATTCCAGACCCTTTGAGGGAGGGTTAACAGCCTCTTCCGTTGGAGGTACCAGCTGGTGCAAACACTACCCCCGGAGGAGACTTAAATCATCCTGCCTTTTGCTACCAAGGCATCAGACACAAGAGGAGGTGTGTGTGCATGTGTGTGTGTGTGCACATGTGTATGTGTGAGGGAACAGTATGATCCTCATCCTATCATCTCAGCTACTCATGCCCAACCAAGGGAAGTTGGTGCAGCCTCATGCAGGAGGGGAGAACGTGAAACAGATGAGAACTGGCCAGCCGCGGGTAAAGGGATCAATTCCAGGCAAGAGCCTCCCCCTCTCACCAGTGCAGATGCAGTATATCCTCCCTGCATCGCCCCTCACCCTCCCAACAAAGGACACAGCATTGGAGCTGGAAAGGCCCTCAGAGAGAGGGTGGTGTACCCCACTACACAGAGAAGGGACAGGGCAGGGCCCGGAGTGGGTGAGTGACTGAGGCAGTTTTTGTCAACTGATGTCACAGGAGGCTTAGAGGCAGAAGCCAATGTTGTTACCTTCATGCCAATGCCTCACCACTGACCTTGGCCATGAATTTCATGATAACAATAAACATTCACAATCCTGACTCATCAGTCCAATTATTTTCAATATTTTTTTAATCATAGGAAACATCCAGTAATGATAGCTTACTTTTATCAAGTGGCTTCTGTGCCAAGTGCTTCCCAAGGATTGGTTCCTGTAACATCCCTACAGTGGTTGAGACAGATACCATTACCGCCTCAGGAAACTGAGGCTTGGGTTAAGATGCTTGCCACACCCAGGTTCACAGCTTTCACTAACATCAGGCTGGTATCTGATTCGTAAAATATCTGAAGAGCTGGGATGAAGTCAGGAGGCTTAAGCTGCTTTAAATGCTTTTCAAACACAAACAGGAAATGGTAGAACCAGGGATTGAGCCCAGATCATGAGTTTTAGTTATACAACTGGACGTCTCCCCCAAGCCCGCATATTAGTACATCTGCTTGGACTTCCTTATGATAACATTTGTTCAAAGTCTTGTTTGACTTTTTTGCCTCTCCGTGTGGCTTGCAGAATCTTAGTTCCCCAAGCAGGGATTGAACCCAGATCACTGCAGTGAAAGTGCTGAGTCCTAACCCCTGGACTGCCAGAGCATTCTCTTAACTTTCTAAGTGGTACATTCATGACTCTAGAGTCTAGTGGCCCAAGTAATTTTTGTAGCACATGTTGTTTTCCAGAGCTGTAGATAAAGGTGAGCAATGCATCCTAATAGCTGATGAGTGTTGAATCAGAAAAAAAAAGAGATGAGAAAAAAAAAAAGGATATCAAAGATAGATTATTTTTTTGCTGGTGGTAAATGATCTTTGAAGTCAGTACGCCTGAGAGTTAGGTGAAAAATACCAAAATGATGTAGCCCTGTGGAGTACTTGCTCTCGGTAACTTTCATTTATGCCAAGAGCAATGAAACAATAAAGGAGCTGATGTCTTGTGTTATAAGAAGTGCTTTTGTTGCTGTTTTCCCCAAATTTATGTAACTAGCTTTCATTAAAGTTTAGCTGTTAGGTCATGCATAAAATATCTGAAGAGCTAAGATGCAGTCAAGTGGCTTAAGATGCTTTTTCACTGTTGAAACTCAACTCCAGCTGAGAGTCTGGAGTTCTTCACTTCACGTTGTTGCCTATTTAAACCTCCGTAGTTTCCTCCCTGGGAGGCTTTGTCAGCTCCAAGCCTGGCTCTAGGAGATTCTCTGTGTGGCTGAGGACTTTGGATGAGTGAGCCCTGGATCGGTGGGGAACATCCAGGGATGGTCCTGTGTTGTTCTGGGCCCGCCCACCAAAGGGGTTGGAGCTGTGGCTGGACTACATCTGTTTGCCCAGCTCATCCTGCTTCTCTGCCTTCCTCTGCCCTTGGCTGTCCTTCCCTCTTTCATCCTGCTCTTACCCCACCAGCTCCATGCCGATGAGTGGAAAGGCATCTCCAGCGTTAGAGGTCAACACGAGTGTGGAGCCTGTCTGCAGACATGGGCCCCGAGGAGTTCTCCACTCACCATCACTTAGCTCCATGGAAACCCTGGACCAGCACAAAGGGGCTGGCCAGGCAGAAGGAGTAGCTGATCCTGTTGCCTTGAGCCTTAACCCAGAGAGGGTCAGTGCCTTGGCTGGTAGCCTCTAGGAGAAAATGCTGCTNCCCGAGGAGTTCTCCACTCACCATCACTTAGCTCCATGGAAACCCTGGACCAGCACAAAGGGGCTGGCCAGGCAGAAGGAGTAGCTGATCCTGTTGCCTTGAGCCTTGACCCAGAGAGGGTCAGTGCCTTGGCTGGTAGCCTCTAGGAGAAAATGCTGCTAAGACTCTTGTTGACAACATGCAAGTTTGAGTCCCAGAGACTTGGGTGCAATCTGCTTCTCAGGTGAGATCTCAGACAAGCTACTCAACTTCTGTGAGCGTACATTTAAAATGAGCAGGATGATTGGGAAGGTGGAGTGAGATACTGGTTGCTTTTAGCAGAAGGCCTGGAAAACAGTAGTGCTGTGCTAGGTTGCTTCAGTCAAGGCTGTCTCTTTGTGACCCTAGGAATTGTAGCCCACCAGGGGGTACTGGCGTCGGTCGAGGTGGCTAGAAAGGTCCCCGGAAAAAGCCATGAACAACCTTCCCCCGAGCGTCAGCATTTGGGGCTTAATTGTGTTTTGTTAATCAGGAAAACAATTAATTTGGCCGCTGCCTCTTTGGTGGGGTTTTTTTTATTTTTTTCCTTTTTTTTCTTTTAATATAAGAGATGCTACTACGATGATCCATGTGATGTCTCTAGATTCAATTTCTCTCTCTCCCCAAGGCGAGAAACGACTCCTCTCTGTATCCATGACATCGGAGACAGCGGGGCGAGGCACTGCGGCTTCTAAAGAAGTCTGGTTTCTAAAACTTAAATTTAGATGTCTCCTTCACAGACGTGAAAGGGCTTGGGCCCCAGCTCTCTAACCCTCCCCTGCCCTCCAGTCCAGGAAAGGCAAGGAGGCTGAGGCCTCAGAGGGCTGCCCAGAGACCCTCTTCAGAGCAGAAGCCCCGAAGGTTCTGGTTTCACCCTTTCTCCTGTCTTCCCCTCACTTTGTGACAGAAATGGTGATCCCCACTCCCTGTCACTTGGAGGACACTTTGTAGGGCTTGGAATGGGGCCTGGGAGACAGGGTGGGGGGCTGTGTTCCTTCTTGGATAAGCATTTTCACCCCCAGGTGTTAACAACTGATAGGAGCTTGATTCCAGGCCATACAAAAGAAATCCCCCCCCAAGACTTCAAAGGTGGTTATCCATTCTGCTCAAATCTCCTGTAGACCAGAGCACTCCCTGGGAGAGAACCAGGTGAATAGGACCCTGTAGACAGGAGTCCGCATTTAAGCAACCAAACACAGTTTGTTGTGAGTTTGGAGTGTGTGCTCTGTAAGGACAGCAGCCCATGTCCGTCTTATTCACTGAAAGATCCAAGGGCTTAAAACAGCTGGGCACATGGTACACACTCCAATATCTTAGTAAATAAGTATTATTTACTAATAATGGATTGAGGAATGGTGGGGGACAAATTCGACACAGAAGATAACAAGCCTCTGGTTACGTGCACTGGTCAACCAGGCTTCGAGCAAATTGGAGGCACCAGTGGTCTTGGGGGATGATTTCTGACAACGTGAAAAAGTGAAAGCTAGTTGCTTAGTTGTGTCTCTTTGTGACCCCACGGACTGTAGCCTGCCAGGCTCCTCTGTCCATGGAATTCCCCAGGCAAGAACGCTGGAGTGGGTAGACCTTCCCTTCTCCAGGGGACCTCCCCGACCCGGGTCTCCTGCACTGTACGTGGGCTTCTTTACCGTCTGAGCCGCGAGGGAAGCCCACCTGACATGAGAGGAAGATTTCTCCAAGCTGAAGAGTTGGTGACAAAGTCCTTCAGCAAGAAGTGATGGAGAGGGACGAGAACACACATTCATTGAGGAACTTGGGTGCCTGGTGCTCCCAGAGGCATTTTATGACTGAGACTTTCCTGTTATTTCCTTAAAATAGCCTGTGGGGGGTGTTCACATTTGCAGGCTTAGAGAAAGAAGTAGCTGGCCCGGGATGACACAGCTGTTTGGTGGAGGAGTCAGGATTCCCCACAAAGCTTCGTGCTTTTGCCACGACCCTGTAGTGCTTCTCGTGGCGGGGCTGCTTGAGTGGCACGAGTGGATACATCTGTGTGCTCGGCCTTGTGGGCGTGGGGAAGGGCTGCAGCCCCAGTGAACAGGACCCACTTCCTCTCCTCAGGACATCCGTACACTTTGGGCTTTGGCTCCTGGTCTGGCCACTCCCTGGACCAAGAGAGTGGACCTCGGACAAGATGCAGAACTTCTCGGTGCCTCAGTTTCCTCATTTACAATGAAAATACCAAAGGCACCAATTCATAGGGTTGCTTGTGGATGCAGCACTTATAACTGCCCGATCCCAGCAGGATGGAGGTAGGTGAAAGCTGTTATTAGGACATGCTCTATATCTTTATATGTCCTGTGTCCATGGAGGGTCACCTGTGTGGTATATTGCTCTTAAATTATTAACAAAAACCTGGTCCCCAGGTGCCCTCTCCAGAAAATCAAATTTCTAACCAGGTGCTGCTGAAATGCTGATTATTAAACACTGGGAAAGCACACCCTCATCTAGATGGCTTTTTATCACTGTGGTGTAGGCACAGAGGGTATTATTACCCTGAGTGGAAAAACCTACATTTAGCGAGGAATCCGTGCTGGAGGCTTAGTCCTGTGTACTGTTGTTAAGATCCCCCGAAAGGGCTTTAGACTGGAAAGCGAGTGAATATGTTGAATGTGGGAAGATTAATTACCTAGTCACCCTGGGATTTGCTTGTGAGGGGCTGTGTGGTTCCCTCCTGACCCCTGACCCCTTCCCGGGGAAGAGTGGAGGGAAATGAAAGCCAGATGGCCAGACAGTTGTAGAGATAGTCGATGCCAAGAGCAGTATCTGGGGCAAGTGTCAGCTTCGGTGGCAGAGTCAAGGAAGAGGCCTAGATGAGTCTGCCTGAGCTGCAATCACAAAATGCCAGAGACGGGGTGGCTTTAAACCGCAGAAGTTTATCTCACAGTGTTGGAGTCTGGAAGTCCATGATCAAGGTGTCGGCAGGGTTGGTTTCTCCCCCAGGCCTCTGTCCTTTGTGGAGACAGTGGATGGCCATCTCCTCATGGGTCCTCAGGTGGTCTTTCCTCTGTGCACACATATCCCAGGTGTCTTTGTGTTTCCACACATTCTCTTCTTTGGGGACACCCACCAGACTGGATGAGAGCCCACCTTAACTGTGTGTTGGGCTCAGTAACTAATTACCTTTTTGAAGGCCCTCTCACCCAGTCCAGCCACGCTGAGATACTAAGGGTTAGAACTTCCGCATATGGCGTGGGGTGGATGCACTTCAGTCCATAACAAGGCCTTTATGGGGTTTACTGTTGGATTGATCCTAGATGCTTTAAGGGACACATGGCTAAGTCCCTCCACCTCTGGATGCTTTTTACTAAGTGAATCAGAATGCTTATATTCCGGATCGTAATCCTTCACAACACTGCTGTAAGACAGACCTCAGCCCTGTTTCACAGATGGAGGTCTTGAGGCTTCAAGAAGTTGTTAAGTGCGGCCTCAGTGTACACGGAGGCCAGTAGCAGAGCCAACCCCACTCACGGGTCTCCACACTAGACCAGTGGTTCTCAGCTTGGGGAGACTTTGCCTTCCAGGGTGCTGGGCAATGTCTGGAGGTGGTTTGATCATCAGAGCTGGGTAGGAAGTGCTCTTGGCATTTAGTGGGTAGAGGCTGGGGATGCTGCTAAACACTTTACAGTGTGCAGGACAGTCCCCCTCACAGGGAGGAATGATCTGCTCCCAAGTGTCAATTATGCAAGGCTAAGAAATCCAGCTCTAAATGTCACTTCCTCTCACCTGAGAGGCCGCAAGGACAACTTTAAAGGTAGCCTCAGTTTTCTCATTTACAAGTTGGGAATAACAGTACATGTCTTCCATCTCCCAGGGACGTCTTTCTTTTTATGAGGAAGCAGTGAGATGATGCAGCCCAGGGTCTCTCAATTTTGTCTGTGCACCAGAAATACCTGCAGCCCTTTTCAAAACCACAAAAGCCCAGGTCACGTCCCAGACCTACTCCTGCTGAGTCTTGAGGACAGGACCCACATTTAAAAAATAGTGCTTCTTTTACAAGCTCCACAGGTAGGACCCTTGGAAGCTGCAAATCTCCCCAGAAAGTGCCCTGCAAACTGGAGCCTGCTGTTCTGAGAGAAGGGGTTCTCTCCGTTTTCTTGGTTGCTGGTCCCAGCAGTAAATGGTGCTGTCATGGATTCCCATTTGGCCTTGTCAGATCATCAGACACATTTGACTACCTAAGCAGATGGTGGCATTTCTTGTGGATATTTTGAAAAAAAATAGGACAGGCTCCCATCTGCCTGTGATGACTCAGGAGCCGCCTGTCCTTCCCAGAGGCAGGAGCAGCTGTTGAATGTCCTCTGAGGATCCCTCTAGCCCCTGGGGGTGGGGACAGTGCCTCCTTCCAGGACAGGGCCATCAAGGGAGCATGCCGCATGCCAGCAAGGGGGAAGGGCACAGCCAGGCAAAGGCCACAGTGCCAGTGGTGGGAGCCGGGCTGGAGCCTGTGTGGGGGGCCTCTTGTGGGCCTGAGTCTGGGTGGATGAGGGATGGAGCAGGGTATCTCCTCCCTTCCTTGGCCAGGTACCCGCGGACACGGGGTGGGGGGCGGGGGGCAGTGAAGTAGCAACTAAAGGGTCTTGCCAGCTAAACAGCTCTGTGCAGCTGGGGCAAATCCTTGTGGTTACTTTTTATTATTATAGTTACTATGTCTATAGGTTTCATTCCTCTGCACAGAGCAGCCAGACTCAGGATGAGGGTGACCCCACCTGGACAGCAGGGGTGGGGGTGTGTGACCCTGTCCCACTGCTTCTCCATCCCTTAGCTTGGAAGCAGGAGGAGGCCTGTGTGTTGGGGAGAGGTTGGCTGGCAGGTTTGCCCCTGGAGGGGAGGTGCTGGGCAGAGAGTGGGGTCCCCTAGGGTGACCTGAGTATCTCTCTGAGGGGCCTGCTATTAAGAACAACTCATTTTGTATACCTGGACAGCAGGCGTGGGGGTGTGTGACCCTCTCCCACTGCTTCTCCATCTCTTAGCTTGGAAGCAGGAGGAGGCCTGTGTGTTGGGGAGAGGTTGGCCGGCAGGTTTGCCCCCCAGGAGGGGAGGAGCTGGGCAGAGAGTGGGGTCCCCTAGGGTGACCTGAGTATCTCTCTGAGGGGCCTGCTATTAAGAACAACTCATTTTGTTTTGCAGTAGCTTCCGCTGCTGGAACCAAATGGCTCGGATCCTTGCTCCTTGCCTACAAATACTGAAAGCTCACGGCCCCTCAGCTTATCACTACCCGTTGGTGGTCCTCTGTGGGCCACTGCTCCAGCCCAAGCCCTGTGTCCCCTGCCTTCTGTGAAGATGCCCGACTCTCCTTGAATTTATTAATCTGTGCAATGTCCTCCATCCGCCTGGAGTCTTGTTCTTCCTACACCATAGCACCTTTGTGTTTCTGGACAGAAAATCACCCAGTGCTGTCTGCTTGCCTGTTCTTCTGGGGAAACGGTCCAGTCCACGCTGGTTCTGTGTAGGGCTATGATCCCTCCTGGGAAGGCCCAGATGTCTGGGTCTTTGAGAAAGCACCCAAACAGACACATTTCCATCTAGGCCCTCTGGGGCCTGGACCACTGGTCACTGGGCCCCACTCAGTGGTTGCCGTTCCCTCACCGGCATGATGGAAGACTGAGGGACAGCGAGAGGCTGAGACGCTGGCTGGACGATTACAGGAGAGCAGCTTAAGAAATTCTGGAACATAGAACTGAGTCATTCGGGGCAGAAATCTAAGAATAAGAGAGACTATATCTTTTCATAGTCTCTACTTATTAAACTGAAGTGTAGTTGTTTTACAATACTGTGTTAGCTTTATATATAGCAGTGATTCCATTTTATATATATATATTTCTTTTCAGATTCTTTTCCATTATAGACTATAACAAGATATTGAATGTAGTTCCCTGTTGTTGTTCAGTCACTGAGTCGTGTCTGACTTTGCGATCCCATGGACTGCAGCACACTAGGCTTCCCTGTCCTCCACTATCTCTCAGAGTCTGCTCAGACACGTGTCCATTGGGTCAGTGAAGCCATCCAACCATCTCTTCTTCTGTCGTCCCCTTCTCTTCTTACCCTCAATCTTCCCCAGCGTCATGGACTTTCCCAAGGAGTTCCTTGTGCTATACAGTAAATTCTTCTTGTTAATTTCTTACATAGCAGTGTGTATTAATCTCATACTCCTGATTTATTCCATCCCTCCACCTTTCCTTTTTGGTGATCTAAGTTTGTTTTCTATGTCTGTGAGACTATTTCTGTTTTATAAATAAGTTCATTAGCATATTTTAAGTTCCACATATAAATGGTATTGTATGATATTTGTCTTTCTCTGTCTGACTTACTTCATTTAGTATGACTATCTTTAGGTCCATCCATGATGCTGCAAATGGCATTGTTTTATTCTTTTTTTATTGCCAAGGAATATTACTATATATATATTTCTCTGTATATCATATTCCTATATATAAAATATTTCTATATGTATATGGTATATATATGGTATATGTGTATATACCACATCTTCTTTATCCATTCATCTGTTGGTGGATATTTAGGTTGCTTCCATGTCTTGGCTATTGTAAACAGTGCTGCTATGAACGTTGAGGTAGATGTATTTTTTTTTACATTTTTTAATTGAGGATAATTGCTTTATAGAATTTTGTGGTTTTCTGTCATACATCAACAAGAATCAGCCATAGGTACAGCCATGTGTCCTCCTTCCTGAATCTTCCTCCCATCTCCCTTCCCTTTCCGCCCTTCAAGGGGGAAGAGAGAGCCTGTTTGAGCTCCCTGAGTCATACGGCAAATTCTTATTGTCTATCTATTTTACATTTGGTATTGTAGATTTCCATGTTACTCTCTCCATACTAGATACATGTATTTTTTTTTTTTAATTAGAGCTTTTATTAGAAGAATTCAGTTCAGTTCAGTCACTCAGTTGTGTCCGACTCTTTGCAACCCAATGATTCTCAGCACTCCAGGCCTCCCTGTCCATCACCAACTCCCGGAGTTCACTCAGTCTACATGCCCGATATACATCACGCGCTTCAGTGTGTGTCCCCACTGCACCCCCCCCCCCACATTCAAACACACACAGACGCACACACACACACACACCCCTACTCTGGGGCACTCTGCCCACAGATACGTGCCCAAGGAAATCACCCACAGATTCCAAGTCCCTGTTGGCATGTCCGTGGAGCACAAATCCCCTTTCTTATTATCTATGTTAGAACTGCCGAGTGCACATCTGCTGGGCTGGTTGTGCTTCCTCGCCCCCAGAGCCTGTGCTGCTGGTCTCAGTGACTCTCTGCAGTCCCTATGTTGGGACCCCACAAGGGCAGGGACTGTGCCCTACTCATCTTTGAGCCTCTGGCGCCTCGTATGGTGTCTGGCACATAGTAGGTAGGTGCCCAGTAATTGTTTGTGACCCTAAAGTTTGGGGTCTGACTCTACGGGATGAAGTGGTGGAAGCTGCAATCTGTCCACAAAAATGCACCCTCTCTTCTTCCTGGGCTTGCAGCTAGTATGACTCCCCTCCCTTGCTCTTAGATGTGGACATGGAACTGAGACCTAGAAATGGAACATGAACAGAAGTGATGATGGCCCCTTCCAGACCCAGCCCACAGACACCTCCCATCATGCCATTCCACACCCTTTCTCCTTTCTGGCTGCCTGGAAAGGCAATGCCTGGGGAGTTTAGAAAGTCAGGCATTGGAGATTGTAGAAAGGCTACCAGCTAGCGTCCTGCATGACCACGTGGAGCAGAGCTGTGCCTTCAGCCTGAAAACCCACCCTGGACTATTACGTGAGAGAGAAATAGGTTGTTTAATTTCAAGCCACCAAATGCTTTCAATCTCCTTGCCATAGCAGCTTGGCATCCCCTAAGACCTGCTTGTGACCCTGGCCTTGTTTATCAGCACCGTGGCCCCAGCTCACAAAGAGAGGCTGTGTGCTCATGGGGCCCACGGTGCTGGATGGGGCAGGAGAGCCCTTTCCTTTGGATACACTTTCCTCTCCTTTAGACCTCTGTTGATAAAACCCTTACCTAGCCCCTGGGTTCTGGTTCCCAGAGGGGTAAGAGAAAGGCATAGAGAAAGGCAAGGTCAGAAGCTTTTTCCGGAACACAGCTCTTCCAGGTTTAGGGCTGGAGCGTGACACTGGCGGCTCTCTCCCCCTGGCTCCTTACTCTGCCTGTTTTCCTATTTGAAAAACTCAAATAATCNCCCTTACCTAGCCCCTGGGTTCTGGTTCCCAGAGGGGTAAGAGAAAGGCATAGAGAAAGGCAAGGTCAGAAGCTTTTTCCGGAACACAGCTCTTCCAGGTTTAGGGCTGGAGCGTGACACTGGCGGCTCTCTCCCCCTGGCTCCTTACTCTGCCTGTTTTCCTATTTGAAAAACTCAAATAATCAGAGTGCTCCATGTCCCTGTGGTATAAGAAGGAAGGATTCATTAAGGACAGCCTCTTACGGACTTAAACTATTCAAAGGGGGTGAGAATGAAGCAATGTTGTGCAGAAAGAAAGAGCCTCGGGGAGAAGCCAGAGGACAAGAGTTGAGAGTGTCACGGGCCTATCAGTCGTGGATGTGAACTGGCATGATTCTCTCTATAAACCCACACACATATTTCAGCTACAGTGTTTGGCCCCGTCCCAAGACCCAGGGTCACCTCTTGCCTTGGGCTGCACAGTCCGTGGTGAGCGTGGCTGACTCACTCTCTGGGTGTGTAGAGCACCTTTTCCGGGAGGTGGCTGCTGCTTGGCCCGAGGCTTCTCACAGCTGTTTCCTGCCCTTGCACCATCCCTTTGCAAAAGGCCATGGAGCAATCCCTGATGGGGGACCCGGGACCCCCACTGAGCTGTCGGCTTGTTTTCAGGAAGCGCAGAAAATGAGGAAGTATATTCTTGGGCAAATTTTAAAGATAAAAATAGCTTTAATGTTATAAAAGAATGGATGATTACTGTAGGAAATGGGAAAATTCAGATATTTACAAAGAAAAAAAAATTAAATGCTTGCTATTCCATTCCCCAGAGACAACCACTATCAACACTCTGGTAAAATATGCCTTTTTCTTTCTCTTCTCTCTCTTATCCTCTTCCTTCTCTTATCTCCTCGCTTCCCTTCCCTTTCCTTTCTTCCTTCCTTCCATCTATCTGATAAATTCTATCACAGGCATCCTTGGAGATTCTGTGGGCTGGTTCCAGACAACTACAATAAAGCAATTATCACAATAAAGCAAGTCCAAGTTTTCTTGGTTTCGCAGTGCATGTAAGTTAGTCTACACGACATTGTAGCCTGTTAAGGGTGCAATAGCCATATGTCTCAAAAGAAATGAGCATAATTAAAAATGATTTATGGCTAAAAAATGCTAACCATCGTCTGAGCCGTCAGAGAGTCATAATCTTTCTGCAACAGTAGCATCAAAGATTAGTGGTCACAGATCACCAGAACAAGCATACTAATAATGAAAAAGCTTGAAATATTGCGAGAATTCTCAAAATGTGACACAGAGACACCAAGTGAGCAAATACTGTTGGAAAAATGGGGCCAATTGACTTACTTGACACAGAGTTGCTGCAAAACTTCAATTTGTAAAAAATGCAGTATCTGCGAAGTGCGCTAAAGTGAAGAGCAATAAAACAAGATATGCTTGAATTTATCTGGTTATATTTAAACAATGCAGGGTGCTGTTCTACATCTCTTCTGCATGTGTTCACTTAGCATACACCCACGTCAATAAATGGAGCATCGTTCTGAATAGCTGAGAGGTGTTCGGTTGTATGGCTGAGTGACAGACAAGGTTTGTTTGGTTTCTGTGTTTCCCCACTTACAGGAGGTCTGTGTTACTGAGAGTGTGGTCACCATGATGCGTGCTCAACACATCAGTGTCACCTGGAAGCTGAATAGAAACGCAGACTCTCAGGCCCCACTCTGACCTGGTGGGTCAGACTGTGCTCTTTAGTATTTAGATTCCCCAGGCGATTCGTGTGCATGTTAGGGCTTGAGAAGTGCAATCTGTGCTTTTAGTCTGATGAACCTACTTTTCATTCATTCATTCTTTTATTTATCAAATACCCATTATGTTCCAGGGACATGCAAGGTGAGCGGGAAATAGAAATGACTGAGAAACCATATTCCCAGGCACCGAGGAGCTCAGAGCTCCCCATCTAAAGAGAAGACAGACCTTGGAACACATAGACACAGTCTGCACAGGAGGTTTCTGGGAGCACAGAGGATGGAAGGGTCTGATTCTCCTTGCATCCAAAAACGCTTCACAGAGGAGTTCGTTGGGAAGAGAAGAGCACCTTAGGCATGGGATGAGTGCGCATCTGCTGGGCTGGTTGTGCTTCCTCACCCCCAGAGCCTGTGCTGCTGGTCTCAGTGACTCTCTGCAGTCCCTATGTCAGGAGCCCGCAAGGGCAGGGACTGTGTCCTACTCATCTTTGAGCCTCTGGCGCCTCGTATGGAGTCTGGCACATAGTAGGTAGGTGCCCAGTAATCATTTGTGACCCTAAAGTTTGGGGTCTGACTCTAGGTGATGAAGTGGTGGAAGCTGCAATCTGTCCACAAAAATTCACCCTCTCTTCTTCGTGGGCTTGCAGCTAGTATGACTCCCCTCCCTTGCTCTTAGATGTGGACATGGAACAGAGACCTAGAATTGGAACATGAACAGAAGTGATGATGGCCCCTTCCAGACCCGGCCCACAGACACCTCCCATCATGCCATTCCACACCCTTTCTCCTTTCTGGCTGCCTGGAAAGGCAATGCCTGGGGAGCTTAGAAAGTCAGGCATTGGAGATTGTAGAATGGCTACCAGCTAGGGTCCTGCATGACCACGTGGAGCAGAGCTGTGCCTTCAGCATGAAAATCCACCCTGGACTATTACGTAAGAGAGAAATAGGCTGTTTAATTTCAAGCCACCAAATGCTTTCAGTCTCCTTGCCATGGCAGCTTGGCATCCCCTAAGACCTGCTTGTGACTCTGGCCTTGTTTATCAGCACCGTGGCCCCAGCTCACAAAGAGAGGCTGTGTGCTCCTGGGGCCCACAGGGCTGGATGGGGCAGGAGAGCCCTTTCCTTTGGATGCACTTTCCTCTCCTTTAGACCTCTGTTGATAAAACCCTTACCTAGGCCCTGGGTTCTGGTTCCCAGAGGGGTAAGAGAAAGGCATAGAGTGAAACAAGGTCAGAAGCTTTTTCCGGAACACAGCTCTTCCAGGTTTAGGGCTGGAGCGTGACACTGGCGGCTCTCTCCCCCTGGGTCCTTACTCTGCCTGTTTTCCTATTTGAAAAACTCAAATAATCAGGGTGCTCCATGTCCCTGTGGTATAAGAAGGAAGGATTCATTAAGGACAGCCTCTTACGGACTTAAACTATTCAAAGGGGGTGAGAATGAAGCAATGTTGTGCAGAAAGAAAGAGCCTCGGGGAGAAGCCAGAGGACAAGAGTTGAGAGTGTCACGGGCCTATCAGTCGTGGATGTGAACTGGCATGATTCTCTCTGTAAACCCACACATATATTTCAGCTACAGTGTTTGGCCCCGTCCCAAGACCCAGGGTCACCTCTTGCCTTGGGCTGCACAGTCCGTGGTGAGCATGGCTGACTCACTCTTCTGGGTGTGTAGAGCACCTTTTCCGGGAGGTGGCCGCTGCTTGGCCCGAGGCTTCTCACAGCTGTTTCCTGCCCTTGCACCATCCCTTCGCAAAAGGCCATGGAGCAATCCCTGATGGGGGACCCGGGACCCCCACTGAGCTGTCGGCTTGTTTTCAGGAAGCGCAGAAAATGAGGAAGTATATTCTTGGGCAAATTTTAAAGATAAAAATAGCTTTAATGTTATAAAAGAATGGATGATTACTGTAGAAAATGGGAAAATTCAGATACTTACAAAGAAAAAAAAAATTAAATGCCTGCTATTCCATTCCCCAGAGACAACCACTATCAACACTCTGGTAAAATATGCCTTTTTCTTTCTCTTCTCTCTCTTATCCTTTTCCTTCTCTTATCTCCTCGCTTCCCTTCCCTTTCCTTTCTTCCTTCCTTCCATCTATCTGATAAATTCTATCACAGGCATCCTTGGAGATTCTGTGGGCTGGTTCCAGACAACTACAATAAAGCAATTATCACAATAAAGCAAGTCCAAGTTTTCTTGGTTTCGCAGTGCATGTAAGTTAGTCTACACGACATTGTAGCCTGTTAAGGGTGCAATAGCCATATGTCTCAAAAGAAATGAGCATAATTAAAAATGATTTATGGCTAAAAAATGCTAACCATCGTCTGAGCCGTCAGAGAGTCATAATCTTTCTGCAACAGTAGCATCAAAGATTAGTGGTCACAGATCACCAGAACAAGCATACTAATAATGAAAAAGCTTGAAATATTGCGAGAATTCTCAAAATGTGACACAGAGACACCAAGTGAGCAAATACTGTTGGAAAAATGGGGCCAATTGACTTACTTGACACAGAGTTGCTGCAAAACTTCAATTTGTAAAAAATGCAGTATCTGCGAAGTGCGCTAAAGTGAAGAGCAATAAAACAAGATATGCTTGAATTTATCTGGTTATATTTAAACAATGCAGGGTGCTGTTCTACATCTCTTCTGCATGTGTTCACTTAGCATACACCCACGTCAATAAATGGAGCATCGTTCTGAATAGCTGAGAGGTGTTCGGTTGTATGGCTGAGTGACAGACAAGGTTTGTTTGGTTTCTGTGTTTCCCCACTTACAGGAGGTCTGTGTTACTGAGAGTGTGGTCACCATGATGCGTGCTCAACACATCAGTGTCACCTGGAAGCTGAATAGAAACGCAGACTCTCAGGCCCCACTCTGACCTGGTGGGTCAGACTGTGCTCTTTAGTATTTAGATTCCCCAGGCGATTCGTGTGCATGTTAGGGCTTGAGAAGTGCAATCTGTGCTTTTAGTCTGATGAACCTACTTTTCATTCATTCATTCTTTTATTTATCAAATACCCATTATGTTCCAGGGACATGCAAGGTGAGCGGGAAATAGAAATGACTGAGAAACCATATTCCCAGGCACCGAGGAGCTCAGAGCTCCCCATCTAAAGAGAAGACAGACCTTGGAACACATAGACACAGTCTGCACAGGAGGTTTCTGGGAGCACAGAGGATGGAAGGGTCTGATTCTCCTTGCATCCAAAAACGCTTCACAGAGGAGTTCGTTGGGAAGAGAAGAGCACCTTAGGCATGGGAAGGGTGTGTCAAAGACACAGGCGTGGAGAGCCAATGGCAAGAAGCAGAGTGGACCGAAGAGGGGTCCATGTGGCAGACCTGTATGAGGGGAGATTGGAGAGAAACTCTGTGACTGGCTCCTGAGAAGCCTTGCTTGCCACTGAGGGGTGTTGGTGTTGCCCGTTAGGCTAAATAGAACCAAGCTTTGTGAGTGATTTTCAGTCTGGTACCCCAGCAAGTGAGGGAGAGTGGACTGAGAGAGGGAAGGTGGTAAACGGACACAGGCAGAGTCGTGCTGAGAAATGGCCAGAGTCCCCGAGGAGGTAGTGAGGCCATGAGGAGGACGGTTTGGAAACATTTCTGGTGTAGAACCAGCAGGGCTTAATGACCGATTTGATATGGGGCTAAAGAAAAAGAGTGTCTAGGAAGTATCTGAGGTGACCCCTGCCAACTTTCTCTCTGGGCATGTGAGTAGCTGGTGGGTTGTCATTTTGAGATAAGGGACACCAGAGGAAGAACAGGTCAGGGGGTGGAATGTGAGTCCCCTCACGCTGCTGGCTCCCCCAGTGCTTGTGGTACCCTCTCTCTGTCTGCTTGTCTGGAATGCTTAGCCCATATTTATCATCTACCTTTCTTCCGAGAACAGCCTCCCCAGTCATGTCGATGACCTGCTGCTGTTGCTGCTAAGTCGCTTCAGTCGTGTCCAACTCTGTGCGACCCCAGAGACGGCAGCCCACCAGGCTCCCCTGTCCCTAGGATTCTCCAGGCGAGAACACTGGAGTGGGTTGCCATTTCCTTCTCCAATGCATGAAAGTGAAAAGTGAAAGTGAAGTCACTCAGTCGTGTCCAACTCTTAGTGACCCCATGGACTGCATCCTACCAGGCTCCTCTGTTTATGGGATTTTCCAGGGAAGAGTACTGGAGTGGGGTGCCATTGCTTTCTCCGTCGATGACCTGAACTAAACGCAAATGAGAGGCTAATGACTTTGTTCTCACTAGATCACACAACTGCCCAGACACTGATAGGCTGGGACCTGACCTTCATGCTGTGTGATAGCAGAAAAGTCTAACTCAGATCCCAGCCCAGGCACTTTGAAACCCCAGGAGGATCTTACTGATATTAAACGGAAGTTCCAACTTGTGAGATAGTCCCACAGCAGGTACCCTCCAAAACAGATGGCAAACAAGGTCTCAGTTCATCATACACCCCAAAGCCTGTTCATACTGGGGTTTGTTATCTTTTTCCCTTTCACCAGCTTCCCAAATGGCACTAGTGGTAAAAAATAACCCACCTGCTAATGCAGGAGACATAAGAGACATGGGTTTGATCTCCGGATCAGGAAGATTCCCTGGAGGAAGGCATGGCAACCCACTCCAGTATTCTTGCCTGGAGAATCCCATGGGCAGAAGAGCCTGGTGGGCTACAGTCTATAGGGTCGCAGAGTCAGACGTGACTGCAGTGACTTAGCACACACACGTCTCTTTCACGGCATCGGATCCCTGCAGGATGTAAGTGAAAAATGACAGGTTCTCTCTTCTGCATCCCTGCTGTGTGTGTTTCCCTCTTGTTGAGCTGACAAATGTGTGTAGCTGTTCCTTTTGCCACATTTTTCTGGGTTTGTATCACCCACTGATGCTTGGAACTTTTAGTGGGAAAGTGGCCGTTTGTGGAGAAGGACTTTTGATTTCTGCCAGCTAGCTGTCTTCCGTCAGTGGTTTTTCCTCCTGGGGGGCGGGGGGTGGTTAGCATAGTATTCTCCTATTATTCTCTTGTTATTGGCATCCACTGGTGGTGCTGTGGGAGGCCTTAAGTTCTCCTTCTCTGTCCTATATGGTAATCACTGGCCACATGTGGATCTTTGAATTGAAATTTCTACTCATTAAGGTTACACTTCCCTGGTGGCTCAGGCGGTAAAGAGTCTGCCTGCAATGCGGGAGACCCAGGTTCAATCCCTGGGTCAGGAAAATCCCCTGGAGAAGGGAATGGCTACCCACTCCAGTATTCTCACCTGGAGAATTCTATGGACAGAGGCTATAGTCCATGGGATCACAAAGAGTCGGACACAGCTGAGTGACACTTTCACTTTCAAAGCTGAAAACTCAGTTTTTCAGTTGCATCAGTCACCCTAGCCATGTGTGCCTGCTGGCTGTGCATTGAACAGCATGCTAAGTCACTCAGTCGTGTCCAACTCTGTGGACCCCATGAATTGTAGCCCACCAGGCCCCTTTGTCCATGGAATTCTCCAGACAAGAATACTGGAGTGGGTTTCCATTTCATTCTCCAATTGAACAGCATAGATGTGGGACATTTCTGTCATCACAGAAAGTTCTCTTGGACCATGCAGTTTTATTCCAACTAGCCCAGGTGTGTCTCGAAAGCTGTAGGACCAGAGGTGGGTGACTCAGGCTCTTTCCACTTTAAAATGATGCTTTAAGAGACTGGGAACCACCAGGCACTTTAAGTTAGGGGAGGGCAGGAAGTTCTCATGGGTAGCATGGGGACCAGGCAGGATGCCAAGGGGACCCAGTCTAGTGGCACTAAAATGGGAAATGTGACTCTGTGTGGTCACCCCAGAGGGCTGCATTCCCACAGCTTTGGCTCCAAAGCAGGAGTTCCCACAGCAGCCGGGCACACCAGTGTTCCATCCTGGCGTGGCCTCTAGCTCACTGCAGAGAAAGATAACCCACGCTGCCCTCCCGTCTCAGCACCTGTTGCACAGGGAGGTCAGCGCTGCAGGGGGCGGCCTGCAGGGCACTGGGAGCAGCGTCCATGTCTACACCATCTTCGTCTCATCCATGTACTGATAAGGTGGCTAGTCTCTTAGCATCGGCACCTGCCTGCCAAGCCCTTCCTGTCTGAGGCCACTGAGACAGGCTGGGTAGACACTTAGAGGAGAAGCTTCCACTCAGGGACTCGTGTTTAGAAGGCAATGGCCTGCCTCTCAGCCTGAGCTTCCATCCCTCCCTCTTACTCCCCCAGTCATTCTACCTTTCTTCCTTTTCTTCCCTCCTTCCCTTCATCCCTTCCTTCCTCGCTTCCACCCTGAAGGCTCAACAGTGGTCAGGGGAACCTGTGTCCCTCCCTCACCGTTCTCTCGTCTCCTTGGAAGCAGTTTTGCTCCTTGAATCCTTCTCTCAGGTCTTTTTGAGGCTGTGCTTTCTCAGCACAGTGAGACTTGGAAATGCAGAAGAAACAGATGTGCATGTGTGTGCTTGTTCGCTCAGCCGTGTCCGACTCTTTGTGACTCCATGGACTGTAGCCCACCAGGCTCCTCTGTCCATGGGATTCTCCAGGTAAGAATAATGGAGTGGATAGCCATTCCCTTCTCCAAGGAATCCTCCTGACCCAAGGATCAAACCCGTGTTTCCTGTGTGTGCTTGTTCGCTCAGCCATGTCCGACTCTTTGTGACTCCATGGACTGTAGCCCACCAGGCTCCTCTGTCCATGGGATTCTCCAGGTAAGAATAATGGAGTGGATAGCCATTCCCTTCTCCAAGGAATCCTCCTGACCCAAGGATCAAACCCGTGTTTCCTGCATTGGCAGGTGGATCCTTTTCCACTGAGCCACTTGGGTAGCCCCAAGAGAATTAGGACCTGTAGCCAAAGGCCTCCTTCTTTCCCTGGAGCCAGGGCAATGCTGAAGACGGCTGCTACATCTGTGAGCTTCTCCACTCTGCTGGGGGAAGCCCAGAGTGTTTTCACCACGCCATTACATTAGTTAAAGTGATTTGTTGCAGTTGTTTCTTCCTGCTTCTGGGAGGCAGAGAGGGAATAGGTCACTGTCAGACTCATGCCTGCAGGTCTTCTTACCCTTTTCTTTCCCTTTCACCAGCTCAGACTTTTTAAATGGGGCAAACAGAAATGTCCACTGGCCAGTAGGGGTCAGCCAAAATCTGCCTTAAGGCAGAGAGTAGATCACGACAGCAAAGATAAGCTTACCTGTCAGGGCAGAGTAAGGCAGGAGTAAGGCCTGCCTCCAAGCAGGAGAAATTAGTGGCTACTATTATTGTAGGATTTTGGGAACATCTACCCATCTAAAAGTAGATCATCTAGAACTGATGAAGTCTGAAATTCCACCATTAGAGATTCAACCTTTTGGCTATAAATAATTATCTCTAAAGTAATTAAAATGCGAACATTCCTATTTGTGGGTCGGCCCTTTTTATCTTGAGCATAAGGGAATAGGTCACTGTCAGACTCATGCCTGCAGGTCTTCTTACCCTTTTCTTTCCCTTTCACCAGCTCAGACTTTTAAAATGGGGCAAACAGAAATGTCCACTGGCCAGTAGGGGTCAGCCAAAATCTGCCTTAGGGCAGAGAGTAGATCACGACAGCAAAGATAAGCTTACTGTCAGGGCAGAGTAAGGCAGGAGTAAGGCCTGCCTCCAAGCAGGAGAAATTAGTGGCTACTATTATTGTAGGATTTTGGGAACATCTACCCATCTAAAAGTAGATCATCTAGAACTGATGAAGTCTGAAATTCCACCATTAGAGATTCAACCTTTTGGCTATAAATAATTATCTCTAAAGTAATTAAAATGCGAACATTCCTATTTGTGGGTCGGCCCTTTTTATCTTGAGCATAAAACAAGCGATAGAAAATGGGGCATAGAACAATTACCTGGGATGAACATCAGCAACAAAGAGTTGAACAGTTTGATACAAAAGAATCTTGGTTCAACAAGATATATTTTTCTTATGTCCCAGTTTTATTTGGGATTAGTTCCAAGCAGGTGGTCTAGATTGAGTTTCTTTAGTTTGTGGTACAACCAAGGTCAAGATTTTCCTCCTCAATGCCTTAGTTTCCTTTATTCTATCCTGTCAAAATCACAGTCAGGGACAGAGTAAGAACTGGAACTCAGAAACACCAGGATGTCTTTATTCTTTTTCTGATGGGCCATTCATAATTCTTCAAGTAGTCTAATTAGCTCAGGTCCAAGGGGATCTGCCAGCCTGCCTGCCCTGTACCCAACATTTAGTCAGAGAAAACCTGTAAGGCACATATTTTATAGGCAAGACCAAATTTATTATTTAGGACATTTCAGTAACAAAGAAAGTAAACCTAAATAAATATATATTAAGTGATAAAGAGAATTTTTAAGTTACATAACAAGAATCCTGAAAGTAGGTAGGGCGGTTTCAGGTTGGTTAACATCTGTTCAGCTGTGCTGTCTGGGACCCAGGTCCTCTCCATCATTGCTCACTCGACCTGCTGCTTGTGTCCCTCATGGTCACAAAATAGCTGCCACAGTTCCATGCATCCTATGCAGACATGACATGATCCACTGAAGAGACGGGACCATGTCCTCCCAGGAGTCTATTTTTGTCTGTTGAAAATCTATTTTTGGAAGCCACCCCATCATTCCTCTCACATCTCATTGGCTAAAGCTAGGGCATACAACCCTTTTTGAATCCAATAATGGAAGAAAAATGGGATCCTCATAGACTCTTTAAGATTTATGCCTCACTTTCCTAGGATGAGGAGGATAGAGATAAGGTCACCTTTCCCAGTGAGATAGCCTTGAGAAAAGTGTGAAACAAAATTGGGGCCGGCTGGCCAGGAGGAAGAGGGCAATGAATTTGTGTGGGCAGCAAATAGCACCTGCTACATCAGGGATTTAAGATTTATGCCTCTCTTTGCTGGGGTGAAGAGGATAGAGATAAGGTCACCTTTCCCAGTGAGACAGCCTTGAGAAAAGTGTGAAACAAAATTGGGGCCGGCTGGCCAGGAGGAAGAGGGCAATGAGTTTGTGTGGGCAGCAAATAGCACCTGCTACATCAGGGACAGTCACGAGGGGACACGGGAAAACAGATCCCAGATCTGTGCACTTTAAGATTTATGCCTCACTTTCCTAGGATGAGGAGGATAGAGATAAGGTCACCTTTCCCAGTGAGATAGCCTTGAGAAAAGTGTGAAACAAAATTGGGGCCGGCTGGCCAGGAGGAAGAGGGCAATGAATTTGTGTGGGCAGCAAATAGCACCTGCTACATCAGGGACAGTCACGAGGGGACACGGGAAAACAGATCCCAGATCTGTGCACTTCCTATCAAGCTGGGAAATCTGTAATCCTCAGAGGAACCAGGGAACACAGAGACACAGAAGCCCCTGGATCCCCAGGAGGATGCAGCACAGAGGCGGCTGAGGGAAGCGCCACAAAGCAGTGAGTGGCTCGCATGCAGCTGGAAGGGGAAGGACTCCTCATAGAAACGGATTTTGAGCTGGCTTCTGGATATCCAGTTAGCTAGGCATGGTTTGGCAGAAGAGAGCAACAGACACTCCAATGAGGATAACAATAAGCGCCAGGGCTGAAATGTGGCAGTTGGGCCTTCCCATGTGAATGTGCATATGGCTGAATGAGGTATTTGGGTTTCTTTTGTGATGAGACCATAAGATCCACGAAGGCATAGACTAAGTCTCTCTGTTTACACTTGGATCCCCAATGCCTAGGACAGCCTGGCGCAATCTAGTGGTGCTTGTTGTAGGAAGAGGTGAATGACATTTATCTGGAACAGTGGAGAAGTGGGGAGGGAACAGGCATGAGCTGCTTAAGAATAGCAGCTCCATGCTTCTTATTGGGTCCATTAGAGTCCTTAGGACCAGGGAAATCACTCTTAGCTCACTCAGGTTTTCTGAATAAAGGAAGTGACTTCAGGTCCGGACAACAATCTTTGTGCTTCCATTTGTTCTGTCTTCATGCGGGAGCCAGGCTAGCCAGACAGCTGAGTTCAGGAAATTTGGCATCAGACTGAGTACTGGCTAATAGGATTTGTCCTTCTGCTAACGTGAATGTGCATATGGCTGAATTAGGTATTTGGGTTTCTTTTGTGATGAGACCATAAGATCCACGACGGCATAGACTGAGTCTGTGTTTACACTTGGATCCCCAATGCCTAGGACAGCCTGGCGCAATCTGGTGGTGCTTGCTGTAGGAAGAGGTGAATGACATTTATCTGGAACAGTGGAGAAGTGGGGAGGGAACAGGCATGAGCTGCTTAAGAATAGCAGCTCCATGCTTCTTATTGGGTCCATTAGAGTCCTTAGGACCAGGGAAATCACTCTTAGCTCACTCAGGTTTTCTGAATAAAGGAAGTGACTTCAGGTCCGGACAACAATCTTTGTGCTTCCATTTGTTCTGTCTTCATGCGGGAGCCAGGCTAGCCAGACAGCTGAGTTCAGGAAATTTGGCATCAGACTGAGTACTGGCTAATAGGATTTGTCCTTCTGCTATGAGTCATGGCCATTAAGGGTGCTGGGGAGCTAGGTAAGAACCAGAAGAGGCAGAGATGCTGCAATGAATCTATTATTGGGAGACTTTGTCATATGGTGTCCACCTACCATTGGACTTCAGCCATATCCCAGGCAAACCTGACTTAGAGAGAGAAGCATACGTGATTTGTAGGGCCAGGTATGAAGTGAAAATGTGGGGCTCCTTGTTAAAAAATGATAGAGAAACTCTAGATAGTGACCACATGCTTTAAACCAAATGTAGGGCCTTTTTCATCAGAGGGTCCCTCTAGGCGTGGAACACACCTGACAACAGCCCACTTCCTGGAGAGGCAGGAGATTCCTGGAGCTGTCTTGATCAAGAGCTTTGTGTCCATTCATATTTCCAAAATTACAAATGTATGACATTAACACGCAAGTGAAAGTGAACATTTTACAGGTCACTGCGACTTCATCCTTTCAAAGGCATGAGAGAAATAACAGGATGAGTGAGTGAGTGAGCACTTACTCATCAGTTGTGTCCGACTCTTTGTGACTCTATCTTTGTGACTCTGTCCATGTGATTTTCCAGGCAAGGATACTGGCATGGGTTGCCACTTCCTTCTCCAAAGTAACAGGGTGCTGAGAAACAATTAAAGCAATGAAGGGACAAAGGGAAGAACAAGAAAGCTGCCATATACGGCCATTCAGTGGAAGTGTACAGTCATTCACTGCAGGCTATCTTGGGAGACCTCAGGTGGATTCCCAAAGTTTCTGCCTGTCTGAATTATTAGTCCCTCTTAGAAGGGGATGACAGAGGATGAGATGGCTGGATGGCATCACCGACTCGACGGACATGGGTTTGGGTGAACTTCGGGAGTTGGTGATGGACAGGGAGGCCTGGTGTGCTGTGATTCATGGGGTCGCAAAGAGTTGGACACGACTGAGCAACTGAACTGAACTGAATACTTAGTATCATCCCAGGTGGCTCTAGTGGTAAAGAACTCACCTACCAATGCAGGAGATGCAAGAGATGCAGTTTTAATCTCTGGGTCGGGAAGATACCCTGGAGTAGGAAATGGCAATCCATTCCAATATTCTTGCTCAGAAAATTTCTTGGACAAAGGAGCCTTGTGGGGCACAATCCATGGGGCTGCAAAGGGTAGGACACGACTGAGTGACTTAGAGCACACACATACTTAATATCAAGCCTCAGTGCTATCTATCTACCTTTTTACCTACCTATCCATCTAGTGTATCTCAGCACATCAGTCATTGTCATCTCCCATCTCCTGGTCTCTTGTGGGTTTACCTGCTACCTTGACTAAAACCAGCAAAGAAAGGCAGAAGTAGCTTGGTCCCTACAGGAGGTGCAGCCAGAGTCAGGTACTCAAGATTCAGATTTTTATCCATTTCTGCTCTTCAAGGGCCTGGAGAGGAGAAGGCAATGGCACCCCACTCCAGTACTCTTGCCTGGAAAATCCCATGGACGGAGGAGCCTGGTGGGCTGCAGTCCATGGGGTCGCTAAGAGTCGGACATGACTCAGTGACTTCACTTTCTCTTTTCACTTTCATGCATTGGAGAAGGAAATGGCAACCCACTCCAGTGTTCTTGCCTGGAGAATCCCAGGGATGGGGGAGCCTGGTGGGCTGCCATCTATGAGGTCGCACAGAATCGGACATGACTGAAGTGACTTAGCAACAGCAGCAGCAGCAAGGGCCTCGAGAAAGAGGAAGCTAGGAAGAGCCTTCCAGGGAATCCTAGGCAGCAGGATGCAGGATACTTTGGGCACAGTTTGCTGGAGCTGCTGTCTGTGGTCCTGAACCACTATGTCTCCTAGCTCCTTTCAGCAGACATCATGGAACTTGATGTCACAAAGGAACAGCAACAACACAAAATACTAAAGACCCAACAAACACATTTCAGACAGCATTGGTGCTACACCAGACACTGAATTATATTCACAGTACGTTTTCTTGCTTCTTTACTCAAGGAGTACAGGGTTCAACTACATAACCAAAGGGGAAAAGTTTCTGGACTCTTCTTAGGCCACAGAATGTGATGCTCTGGCACCCTGGACTATCAGATTTTGTCTCAACATCATGGTCTGGTATAAATCAGGGCTTGTCCAACCACTGCATGTGGGCATAGCATGTAGGTATCAAGATCATGGGACCAATAAAAGAGGTGGCAAGAATGCACTGAAGAACTATACAAAAAAGAGCTTCATGACCCAGATAATCATGATGGTGTGATCACTCACCTAGAGCCAGACATCTTGGAATGTGAAGTCAAGCAGGCCTTAGAAAGCATCACTATGAACAAAGCTAGTGGAGGTGATGGAATTCCAGTTGAGCTATTTCAAATCCTGAAAGATGATGTTGTGAAAGTGCTGTATTCTTTATGCCAGCAAATTTGGAAAACTCAGCAGTGGCCACAGGACTGGAAAAGGTCAGTTTTCATTCTAATCCCAAAGAAAGGCAATGCCAAAGAATGCTCCAATTACCGCACAATTGCACTCATCGCACATGCTAGTAAAATAATGCTCAAAATTCTCCAAGCCAGGCTTCAGCAGTACATGAACCGTGAACTTCCAGATGTTCAAGCTGGTTTTAGAAAAGGCAGAGGAACCAAAGATCAAATTGCCAACATCTGCTGGATCATGGAAAAAGCAAGAGAGTTCCAGAAAAACATCTATTTCTGCTTTTTAAACTATGCCAAAGCCTTTGACTGTGTGGATCACAATAAACTGTGGAAAATTCTGAAAGAGATGGGAATA
>SJYT01055384.1:13143-90776 GCA_006410635.1 Cephalophus harveyi | reverse complement strand
TGGAAACAGAGCCAGACTTTTTTTGGGGGGGCTCCAAAATCACTGCAGATGGTGATTGCAGCGATGAAATTAAAAGATGTTTACTCCTTAGAAGGAAAGTTATGACCAACCTAGATAGCATATTGAAAAGCAGAGATATTACTGTGCCAACAAAGGTCCATCTAGTCAAGGCTATGGTTTTTCCAGTGGTCATGTACGGATGTGAGAGTTGGACTGTGAAGAGAGCTGAGCGCCAAAGAATTGATGCTTTTGAACTGTGGTGTTGGAGAAGACTCTTGAGAGTCCCTTGGACTGCAAGGAGGTCCAACCAGTCCATCCTAAAGGAGATCAGTCCTGGGTGTTCATTGGAAGGACTGATGCTAAAGCTGAAACTCCAGTACTTTGGCCACCTCATGCGAAGAATTGACTCATTGGAAAAGACCCTGATGCTGGGAGGGATTGGGGGCAGGAGGAGAAGGGGATGACAGAGGATGAGATGGCTGGATGGCATCACCGACTTGATGGATGTGAGTCTGAGTGAACTCCGGGAGTTGGTGATGGACAGGGAGGCCTGGTGTGCTGCGATTCATGAGGTCGCAAAGAGTTGGATGTGACTGAGTGACTGAACTGAACTGAACTGATAGTTGATTTACTAATAAATATTGAGTTAATTTCTGCTGTACAGCAAAATGATTCAGTTATACATATGTATGCATTCTTTTTTATATTCTTTCCAATTATAGTTTATCATGGGATACTGAATTTATCAGTAGCTCCCTGTGCTATACAGTAGGACCTTGTTGTTTATCCTTTCTATATATCATAGCTTACATCTGCTAAGCCCAACCTTGCACACCATCGCTCTCCCAACTCCCTCACTTGGCAGCCATAGTCTTCTCTGTGTCCATGAACCTGTTTCTGTTTTATAGACAAGTTCATGTGTGTCATACTTTTAGCTTCATGTCACACAGAAGTGATATCACATGGTATTTGTCTTTCCCCTTCTGACTTAACTTCATAATCATCTCTAGTTGCATCCGTGTTGCTTCATATGGCCTTATTTTATTCTTTTTTAATGGCTGAGTAATATTCCATTGTACGTATGTGCCATATCTTGTTTATCCATTCACCGGCCTGTGGACAGTTAGGTTGTTTCTGTGTCTTGGCTATTATGAATAGTGCTGATATGAGCAGAGAAGGGCATGTATCTTTTTGAATTATAGTTTTGTCTGGATATATGCCCAGGAGTGGGATTGCTGAGTCTTATGGTAATTCTATTTTTAGTTTTCTGAGAGACCTCCATACTGTTTTCCGTAGTGGCTGGGTCAACTTACTTTCCCACCAATAGTGCTAGAGGGTTCCCTTTTTGCATATTTTCTTATAGGGCCAATTTCTCATCAGCTCTGGATGAATGAATGCATGAGTCAAGAATCCAGATTCCTAAAGAGGAGTTGGGTTATGAAGGTACGGATGACTTGCCAGGGTTTAGATGATATAAATAGGTCTCATGTATTAAAGATCTGGACTTTCTGCTGAAAAGAGGGGCTGATTGGGTCCAGCCTGGGCTGTTTACTAGCTGTGTGACCTTGGCATGTCATTCAGCATCTCCGAGCCTATCTCCTGGCAAGGAGACGGAGGTAAATGTTGTCTCCACCACCTTGAGGAGGGAACTAGTCATGGATGGTAGAGCACCATACCTTGATTTAGGGATCACTGCCTCATCTTCTCTGCACATCTGCATCTGGATGGTAGATGCTCTCCTGGGAGTATTCTCTCCCCCAAAGGGAGGGGCTGCCAGGACAAGACAACCAGTCTGTTCCTGAGGGTTCCGCAGGATTCTGGTGATTGGCACCATCTGACAACTGGGACCTCTGTTCTCCAGTCATGTCCTGATGCACAAGGGGTGTGTGAGCATGCATGGGTCACCAGTGCTCTCCAGCGTTGACCCCATATCCTGGAACAAGTACACAAATCTTAGTTCCCCTGCAGGGGAGGCTTCTCACACTTGACCCCTTTGTCTACCCTAGCACCATCTGCCATTCCCTCCCCTCCCCGCCATTCTTCTGATCTGATCAAAATAGAAAAAAAACAACCCTGAAGTCTGGCTATTGAGCATTCTCATTCTGTCAGGGAAGCAGCCAGTCTGACAAATTAATCAAATTAATCAGGAAGAAGGTGCTTGAGGAGACTGCTGAGGGTTTAATCTGTAACCCTCTCTCATGAAGCACCTTTGCTTTCTGGCAGGGGCCCACTGGAGATGGCCCATAGGAGCCACGGAGTACCTAGAGCTGCCTTCTTCGTTGCCTCTGAAAAGGTGGGCCCTGGGCTGGGCCACATGGGGAGGCTGCCGATCCTGCTGGGGGTCCTGCTGGCCCTTCTTGGCTCCCTGCCTCCTCTGCAGGAATGTGGCCTGTGGTCCCCTTGCCTCAAATCCAGTCCTCTCTGTCCTCAAGATGCTCATTTACCCACTGTTGCCTCCTCTCCAGGAACTTGGGGAGCAGTAGGGAGCAAGCTCACTGTGGCTGATGGCCCCATTTAGAAGAGAGTCTGGGCAATGAATGGTCCCCCTGCAGCTCAGCCTCTTCTCCTTAATGGATCCTAATTACCCCTGTCCTGCTTGTGGCTTCTCTCCAGGGCCCATCTATCAGGATGACGGATGAGGTGAATGAGGGGTGTGGGCAGCTGGGGCTGGAGGAATCCTGCCCTTCTCTCCTAGGGTGGGGGGTCAGTGTAGGAAGTTTAAATCAGATCCAAAGATCCTGAGGACCGGAAGGCACCATGACAGGATGAGCTGTTCTCCCCTAGAACTTGGGCCAGGTCATTTTAGTCTAGAAGGACTGGTGATGGGGAAGCAAGGTGTGGAGAATGGGCTCTTTTGGTGTGCTGCTGCTGCTAAGTCTCTTTAGTCGTGTCTGACTTTGTGCGACCCCATAGACGGCAGCCCACCAGGCTCCCAGGAACAAGTACACAAATCTTAGTTCCCCTGCAGGGGAGGCTTCTCACACTTGACCCCTTAGTCTACCCTAGCACCATCTGCCATTCCCTCCCCTCCCCGCCATTCTTCTGATCTGATCAAAATAGAAAAAAAAAAACCCTGAAGTCTGGCTATTGAGCATTCTCATTCTGTCAGGGAAGCAGCCAGTCTGACAAATTAATCAAATTAATCAGGAAGAAGGTGCTTGAGGAGACTGCTGAGGGTTTAATCTGTAACCCTCTCTCATGAAGCACCTTTGCTTTCTGGCAGGGGCCCACTGGAGATGGCCCATAGGAGCCACGGAGTACCCAGAGCTGCCTTCTTCGTTGCCTCTGAAAAGGTGGGCCCTGGGCTGGGCCACATGGGGAGGCTGCCGATCCTGCTGGGGGTCCTGCTGGCCCTTCTTGGCTCCCTGCCTCCTCTGCAGGAATGTGGCCTGTGGTCCCCTTGCCTCAAATCCAGTCCTCTCTGTCCTCAAGATGCTCATTTACCCACTGTTGCCTCCTCTCCAGGAACTTGGGGAGCAGTAGGGAGCAAGCTCACTGTGGCTGATGGCCCCATTTAGAAGAGAGTCTGGGCAATGAATGGTCCCCCTGCAGCTCAGCCTCTTCTCCTTAATGGATCCTAATTACCCCTGTCCTGCTTGTGGCTTCTCTCCAGGGCCCATCTATCAGGATGACGGATGAGGTGAATGAGGGGTGTGGGCAGCTGGGGCTGGAGGAATCCTGCCCTTCTCTCCTAGGGTGGGGGGTCAGTGTAGGAAGTTTAAATCAGATCCAAAGATCCTGAGGACCGGAAGGCACCATGACAGGATGAGCTGTTCTCCCCTAGAACTTGGGCCAGGTCATTTTAGTCTAGAAGGACTGGTGATGGGGAAGCAAGGTGTGGAGAATGGGCTCTTTTGGTGTGCTGCTGCTGCTAAGTCTCTTTAGTCGTGTCTGACTTTGTGCGACCCCATAGACGGCAGCCCACCAGGCTCCCGCATCCCTGGGATTCTCCAGGCAAGAACACTGGAGTGGGTTGCCATTTCCTCTTCCAATGCATGCATGTGAAGTCACTTCAGTCATGTCCGACTCTGTGTAACCCCATGGATAGCAGCCCACCAGCCCACCATGGATAGAGGATCCTGAGAATCCTCTGTCCTCAGGATTCTCCAGGCAAGAATACAGGAGTGGGTTGCCATGTCCTTCTCCCTTTTGGTGTGAAGTCTCAGGAATATATGATCAGGGAAGAGAGGAAGGCTGGCGGCCCAGTGGAGGACCCACTCCAAGGTGGGACTGAGAGCTGGGAATTATGACTTCAGCCCCAGGTCCATGACAAGTCCACATCCACCTGGACAAGGCAGTGATCATCAGAGCTGAGTGGGCCCTTCTGAATCAGGGTTATGCTGGGCCCCAATCCCAAGTCCATTCCATATCCCCATGGACACACACCCAGTATAGTTGTTCAGTCACTCAGTCGTGTCTGACAATTTGCAACCCAATAGACTGCAGCACGCCAGGCTTCCCTGTTCTTTGCTATCTCCTGGAGTTTGCTCAAACTCATGTCCATTGAGCCAGTCATGCCATCCTACCATCTCATCCTCTGTTGCCCCCTTCTCTGCCCTCAGTCTTTCCAAGCATCAGAGCCTTTTCCAGCTGGCTCTTTACATCAGGTGGCCAAAGTGTTGGAGCTTCAGCTCCACACACCCAGTGAACACTCAGTAAATGGACTGCAGGTCATCCGAGGTCCCAGACACATATCTTTGACCCAGGAAAACAGTAGCTGATGCTGGACAGCATTGATTCTCTGGGTGAAACAGACAAGAGAGAAAGAATAAAGATTCTACTTCAAGTCTGGTCTACTCAGTCTGCAAACCAGTGAGAGAAGTCTCAGAAGAAACTGATTCTGTCAATACCTTGATTTTGGTGTAGTGGGTGGCATAGACCAGGCATTGTGGAACTTGACTGCCTGTATTCAGTTTATAGCTCCACTGCCCACTGGCATTGCGACCCGACCCTGAACAAGTCACTTAACCTCTCTGTGCTTCAGCTCCTCCATCTCTGAAATGGAGACACTAGTATGCACCTAGTAGGTTACTAAGGATTCAAAGAGCTATAAGCCATGGGCTTGGAGCAGAGCCTGCACAAGGGACGCACGCTGTGAGTGTTAGCTGTTCTTTCTCTTTCAGCTCTACGATGTGGCATCTCAAAGAGGGTGTGAATCCCAAAATCAGGCTGGGCCTGACAGTGCCTCAATCAGACACAGAGAACACCCAAGGTTGTTGAAATGACCGTCTATGTGGAAACACTTCCTCTTTCCCTCTCTTCCTCTCCAGTCCCAACCCAGGCAGCTCAAGGTTGTCAGATGGCTGACAGATCCAAAACACAGTCTCCCCTGAGCACCTGTGGTGGCCCAGGCCAGAGCTCCCAGGACAAGAGCCCTTTTCCTGGAGATGGAGCATAACCTTCACATTCCAAGGGGAGATGGGGGACTCGGACTGCAGACAGAAGGGTGATCAAACTTCTGTGGACACACAGCTTCACTTTGGGGATCAGTAAGAGCCTGTGAGGGTGGGCTTGGGGGTTGTCAGAGCAGTGTCTCTGGAGGGGAAGGGCCTAGGCTGGGTTTCCAGCTGCCCGCCTTCCAAACTGAAAAGGAGCAGCTGAGTGTTATTGATCCAAGTTCCAAGGGGAAGATTTGCTAGGAGGTCGCTGGCACCAGCCCATCACTTAGCCGGTATTCATTATTCAGTGATGGGGAGGAGGAGCAGAAGAAGGGCTGGCATCCTGCCGCCAAGCCTGGCCTCCCAAGAGAGGAGTTGATGTGGGAACTGGGGGAGACAGCCAGCCAGCCAGAAAAGGGTCAAGGGCAACTCGCTCTCATCCTGGGACAAAGGGTGCCAGGTAGACCTTTGTAAGAGGAGTTCTACCTTCCAGGCAGCCCAGGTCTCCCACAGGAACTGGAGCATCTCAACTTTGGCTGGAGAAGGGGAAGAGAATCTTGAATGGTACCAGCTCTGGCTGCTTTCTGATGGCCTTTGTATTCAATATATGCCTCAGTTTACTCAAATGCCCACTGACATAAAACGTCCCACCCATTTTTAATAGTGTATTGCACTGAAACTAGTTTTTACAGGGACAAAAATGGTAATTAAGTCCTGATATTAATAAGACCCAGAGGCCCTGGATTCAGCCATGTCCCAACCCTGTGATGGGCTGGCCTATGTCTAGAGTTGTTGAGTTAGATCATGTTGATAAAGGTGTTCTGTAACAATATTAACATCAGACAAGTGTCAGCTGTCATCATCATCATATTATTATTATCACCTTTCCAGAAATACAACTCTGAAAGCATAACATAGCCTTAACGATAGTGTCAGGGATGGTGGGTGTTAGGACAGGAAAAAGCGAGTTCACAGCAGCATTGTTTGGAAACAACTCAAAGGCCCACAGGGTGAAGAATGGATAAATGAATAATGATAGCTTTACAAAATGGAGATTTTTATAGCAATGAAAATGAGTGAACTGCATGTAACAATACAGGTGAATCTTGGTAACATAATGAACAGAGAAAAGCAAGTTCTAGAAGGCTTAGAGAGTACAATACCTGTTTTCTAAACTTCAACATTAAAGCTTAAAAGATGAATAATATGAGGCATACATATATTGGTGATACGTTGAAAAATAAAACACAAGATTTAATATAATGTTTATCTCTGACACAGATGGGGAGCACTGAGGGAGGGGGCCAGGCAAGGTGAGGAGCACACAAATATGTTGTGTACATTCTTCTACATTTGGAGTTGGCTGAACAAAAAAGAGTCAATGTATGCATGAATGAATGAATGAATGGACCAGCAGGCTATGCATGGAACAATACTGGTCTTGGGTCATAAGGATGGATTATGTTTAGTCCAAGTTGAATAACTGGAGTCCAAAATACAATATTTTTTTCATCTAAAGAAAAGTCTGATGTTAAGTAGATATTTAGTTCAGTTCAATTCAGTCGCTCAGTCATGTCTGACTCTTTGTGACCCCATGAATGGCAGCATGCCAGGCCTCCCTGTCTGTCACCAACTCCTGGAGTTCACCCAAACCCACATCCATTGAGTCAGTGATGCCATCCAACCATCTCCTCCTCTGATGTCCCCTTCTCCTCCTGCCCTCAATCTTTCCCAGCATCAGGGCCTTTTCAAATAAGTCAGCGCTCCACATCAGGTGGCCAAAGTATTGGAGTTTCAACTTCAACATCAGTCCCTCCAATGAACACCCAGGACTGATCTCTTTTAAGATGGACTGGTTGGATCTCCTTGCAGTCCAAGGGACTCTCAAGATTCTTCTCCAACACCACAGTTCAAAAGCATCAATTCTTCGGTGCTCAGCTTTCTTTATAGTCCAACACTCATATCCATACATGGCTACTGGAAAAACCGTAGCCTTGACTAGATGGACCTTTGTTGGCAAAGTGATGTCTCTGCTTTTTAATATACTGTCTAGGTTGGAGAAGAAAATGGCAACCCACTCCAGTGTTCCTGCCTGGAGAATCCCAGGGATGGGGAGCCTGGTGGTCTGCTGTCTATGGGGTCACACAGAGTCGGACACAACTGAAGTGACTTAGCAGCAGGTTGGTCATGACTTTCCTTCCAAGGAGTAAACGTCTTTTAATTTCATGGCTGCAGTCACCATCCGTAGTGAATTTGGAGCCCAGAAGAATAAAGTCAGCCACTGTTTTCACTGTTTCCCCATCTATTTGTCATGAAGTGATGGGGCCAGATGCCATGATCTTAGTTTTCTGAATGTTGAGCTTTGAGCCAACTTTTTCACTCTCCTCTTTCACTCATCAAGAGGCTCTTTAGTTCTTCTTCACTTTCTGCCATGAGGGTGGTGTCATCTCCGTATCTGACAAACTGAAATCACAATCAGAGACAACTAGCCAATCTGATCACATGGACCACAGCCTTGTCTAACTCAATGAAACTATGCCATGCCGCATGAAGCCACTCAAGATGGATGGTTCATGGTGGAGAAGGCTGACAGAATGTGGTCCACTGGAGAAGGGAATGGCAAACCACTTCAGTATTCTTGCCTCAAGAACCCCATGAACAGTATGAAAAGGCAAAAAGATAGGACACTGAAAGATGAACTCTTCATGTCAGTAGGTGCCCAATATGCTATTGGAGATCAGTGGAGAAATAACTCCAGAAAGAATGAAGGGATGGAGCCAAAGCAAAAACAACACCCAGTTGTTAATGGGACTGGTGATAGAAGCAAGATTCGATGCTGTAAAGAGAAATATTGCATAGGAACCGGGAATGTTAGGTCCATGAATCAAGGCAAATTGGAAGTGGTCAAACAGGAGATGGCAAGAGTGAACATCAGCATTCTAGGAATCAGCAAACTAAGATGGAGTGGAATGGGTGAATTTAACTCACATGACCATTATATCTACTACTGTGGGCAGGAATCCCTTAGAAGAAATGGGGTAGCCATCATAGTCAACAAAAGAGTCCAAAATGCAGACACTGGACTGGATGCAATCTCAAAAATGACAGAATGATCTCTGTTCATTTCCAAGGCAAACCATTCAATATCAAGGTAATCCAAGTCTATAACCCCAAGCAGTAATGTTGAAGAAGCTGAAGTTGAATGGTTCTATGAAGACCTACAAGACCTGCTGGAACTAACACCCAAAAAAGATGTTCTTTTCATTATAGGGGACTGGAATGCGAAAGTGGGAAGTCAAGAAACACCTGGAGTAACAGGCAAATTTGGCCTTGGAGTACAGAATGAAGCAGGGCAAAGGCTATAGAGTTCTGCCAAGAGAACACACTGGTCATAGCAAGCACCCTCTTCTAACAACACAAGAAAAGATATTTAGTACTGGATCCCCAACTTGTTATTCTAGAAAGACAATCACTGTTTTCTACAGGGGCTGAGGGGAGCTCCTCTCCATAGCCCATTGTCCTCAAGAATACTCTCCTGACACTCCCTTTTGAAGAAAGGCAAGTTCCAGACTCTCTCTTTTTTATAACTTTAGTTGTTGATGGGTTTTATTTTATTTGTTTGGCTGTGCCAGGTCTTAGTCACAGCATGTGGGACCTTCAATCTCCCTTGCAGTATTCACAGTCTTTAGTTGTAGCATGAGAACTCTTAACTGTGGCTTGTGGGGTCTAGTTTCCTGACCAGGGATTGAACCTGGCGCCCTGCAATCAGAACACAGCGTCTTAGCCACTGGGTCGCCAGGGAAGTCCTCCAGTCTCTCTTATAGCCTGTTGTACATATTCATAAAGCATATATGTTCCTGGGGCAGAATTTGCAAGTGGTGCTAAACAATGAGGGCTTCCCAGATGACTCAGTGGTAAAGAACCTGCCTGCCAGTGCAGGAGACACAGGCTTGACCCCTGGGAAAGAGGAGCCTGGTAGGCTACAGTCCATGGGCTTGCAAAGAGTCAGACATGACTGAGTGACGGAGCCTACAGACACGAAATAATGATGAATAATGCTTCTATAAACATTCTTATGCCTGTCTTTTGGTGTACATACGTATGCATTTCCTTTGTCTGTGTATCTAGTAGTGAAATTGCTGAGTTATAGAGTGTATCTATACCCAACTCGGATAGACAGTGCCTCTGTTCTGATGTTGTACCAATCTGTGTTCTTGCCAGAGAGTATGAGAGTTCTAGTTTCTTGACATCCTCATCAACACTTCGTGTTGTCAGTCTTTGAAATTTTCATCATTGTGTTGAGTGTGAGGTCATATCTCACCATGGTTTTTGTTTTTAGTTTCTTTGAAGATTGATAAGATTGAGCATCTTTTCATATATTAATTGGTCATGTGGATATTCTTTTTTATGAAGTATTTGAGTCCCCATTTTAAACTGGATAATTTATCCTACTTTTAGTGAATTTTTATATTCTTTATATATTCTTTTTTTGAATCTTAAGTATTTTTATTTGATTTACATCCCCAGTGGGTTTATCCCCAACAGTACCTTCAGATACAATTTGACATGTACATATACTATGTAATTTAGCAGATCTTGTGATTAGGTTTCTCCTTACTAATAAAAAGTGATTTAGAACAATGAGGTTAATCCTAGTTGATGAAGCCAGCAGTAGCATAGCAATATTTTTACACACTTCAGGGATATATATTCTGTGTATAAATCCTTCCAGAGGATATATTTACATATGCTATATACATTCAAGACTATCCTGGCTATTCTTGGATGTTTTCATTTCATTTAATTTTAAAATAAACTTTATTTGTTAATGCAAGCAGCCCAAATGCCCACAAACAGGAGAGTAGATGAATAAACTGTAGAATAGTCACATAAAGGAATATTGCACAACAGTGAAAATGAATAAACCTCTGTGACATGAAGCAATACAGAAGCATCTTAGCAAAGCAATATCAAGTGAAGGAAGAAAAGGCTCTGATTACATACAGCACAGGCCCCCCCCCCTTTTTTAGAGTGGTAAGATCAACTGAAATAAAAATCAACTTTAAGGAATACATGCAGATGAGTTAGCAATATTTTAGAGTAAACATTGTTCCTGTATTAAGGAACAATGGACCTGTGATTCAGAATGGCAGCTGCCTTAGGCAGGACAGCAGGATGATGGGGTAGCGAGTGGCTGCATGGCTGAGTGGAAATTATCGCTGAGGTCCTAGCTTTCCTGTTGGGAGGTAGATTGATGGGTGCTTATTGCATTGTTAAAAATACATAAATACATAAATAAATTAAAGACTAATGATGAAATGTTATATGGATCAGGGATTATGATTAATATGATTTAATACAGCTTGGAAATCCTAAAGGAAATCAGTCCTGAATATTCATTGGAAGGACTGATGCTGAAGCTGAAGCTCCAATACTTTGCCACCTGATGTGAAGAACTGACTCACTGGAAAAGACCCTGATGTTGGGAAAGATTGAAAGCAGGAGGAGAGGGGGACGACAGAGGATGAGATGGTTGGATTGCATCACCGACTCAATGGACATGAGTTTGAGTAAGCTCCGGGAGTTTGTGATGGACAGGGAAGTCTGGCATGCTGTAGTCCATGGGGTTGCAAAGAGTCAGACATGACTGAGCAACTGAACTGAACTGAGATTGGTTATACAAAAAATAAAAAAGGCTGAAGATGAAGGATTGAATGAGGACACTACCATCAACCCTTCAGTTGTAGGGCCTCCATTCTCCCCCTGCTTGCTTCACCCATGGACTGAGCAGGGGTGTCAGTATCAAGATGACTATTTTATATATATTAGTAAAGGTTAATTTCTTTAAATTTGTTCTTAGAAAAATAAACAGAAGTTTAATTTTTTTCCCCTTCTCTACCCGATGCATCTTATGTATTCCTTGGAAGTGTATATAGGCCTCTGGGCTTCCCAGGTGGGGCTAGTGGTAAAGAACCTGCCTGTCAATGCAAGAGACATAAATGAGATGTGTGTTCAATCCCTGGGTGGGGAAGATCTTCTGAAGGAGAGCATGGCAACCCACTCCAATATTCTTGCCTGGAGAATTCCATGGACAGAGGAGCCTGGCAGGCTCCAGTTCATAGGATTGCACAGTCAGACATGACTGAAGCATCTTAGCACACACACATGCATACATGCCTGTGCCCTAAGCAAATGGAATTTTAAACCAACTTTCTTTGGAAAGGATCACCCAGTTGACATGTGGAAATCAGATACCCTCTTGAGCATTTAAGAGGCTGTTGATAGACTCATAGTCAGAAAGGAAAAGACAAGACAGGGCAGCTTTGGGAAAAGAAAGGAGACTAGGAATTTGAGAGGACTTTAAGAGAAGGAATTTGGAGGACTTCAGTTCATTAATAGCAGGACATCTAGGCGCTAAAGAACTCCGTATTCTCTGCTAGTGACTCCTATTTCTCTTAGAGCCGTCATCTCTATTTGCTCCAAAGTCTTGTCCTGTCACCCTCCTGTTACAGGCAGTTACAGCCTTCTATCTGATTCCTGCTCTCGGATGGACTAATCGGTGGAGCCCTCCCTGCTGATGGCCTTCAGATGTTGGAGGCACATCAAGCAGTCCTCGATGGGTTCTGATGCTACTGAAATCTGAAGGCGAGAGTGGCATGGGGGTGGGGTGTGCCTTTCAGGGAAGTAGATATAGCTATGTCTCAAATCCCTGAGCTTGGTCTGATCGGCTTCCTCAGAAACAGCCCACCAGTCAGCTGCCTTGGATGCTTCCACAGGCAATTTTTAATTGAAAGCTTCAGATGGATTAGGGAGTTGGCTTCAAGGAGCCATGATCCTAGAGGGTAAATTGGCAACAGGCAAGTCCTCCATCCTTAGAATTTGGGGGGGAAAGACCATATGTTGGGCCACAGAGACCAAAGGCTTGAAGTCTTTTGAGCTAGAAGAACACCTGCTCCCTCAGGGAGGGCAAAGGCTTGCCTTGTTGGAACACAGAGCCCACCGCCTGCTCCCTCGGCCTGAGCCTTCCTCGACTTTTGTAACAGGTACAGAACCTAATGAATCTTGCCTGTGTTCTGTGCTCAGTCGTGTCTGACTCTTTGAGGCCCCGTGGATTGTAGTTCCCCAGGCTTCTCTGACCATGGAATTGTCCAGGCAAGAATCCTGGAGTGGGTTGCTGTTGCTTGCTCCAGGGGAACTTCCCAACCCAGGACCCGTGTCTCTTCACGCTCCTGCATTGGCAAGCAGATTCTTTACCACTGTGCCACCTGGGAAGTCCAGTGAGTCTTAAGGTGAGGTCAAAGATGCTGTCTTGAAGAAAGTAAGCATCATTATAGCTGGGCAACCTGTGACCACCACTTGGGGGTGATGTGACCCTGGATGAGTCCCCTGATCTCTACTAGTCCTGACCTCACAGATGTGGGGTGACATATTGATAAATGAGCACTGGTGACAAGAAAAACCCATAGGAGACCTTACAGATCATCACCCACCAAGTGTGGGGCTCAGCTGCCAGCATGTAGGACTGAAAGCCAACTGCTTCCTATCTCAGAGCCAGGGACTCACTGATCCGGATCAGCCCAGTTCTGGAGCATTCCTCTGGGAGGTGGGCTCACTTGCCAAAAGTAATTTTTCTGAGACTCCATTGATGGGAAGCCACCCATTTTATTTTATTTGGCAAAATGAAAGCGATGAATTGACTCTCCTTGAGTTTTGATGAAGGCTCCTGGGGCTCCTGTGTCCAGAAGCACACTCAAACAATCACCACTCCAAAAAAAAAAAAAAAAAAAAAAAAATTCAGTGAGTCCCAGAGTCTGTTCCAAGGGGAAGGCTGGGAAAGTGGATGTGGAGGAGACCTCACATTCAGAGTTCACCTTCTGTGTTCCAATATTTTTGTGTAGGCTATCTAATTTAACTCTTCACAATGAGCCCATGTTTTGTGTGTGGGAAAACTGAAGCTTCAGAGCTAAGTAACTTGCCTATGGTTTCTGACTCCAGAGGCCCAGACTGCTCCTTTCTGCCATTCAGCCTCCTTGTTCCCAGCTCAGAGCGTGTTTTTACATGTATTAACTCCTTTAGTCCTCCTGGACAGTGAGGATATTGTTATTATGCCCATTGCACAGATATGGTAAACTGAGATCCAGAGAATTTAAATCATATGGTTAGTGACTGATGGAGCTGAGTCTGGTTCTCAGGGCTCATGCATGTCCACTTTAATACTACTCACCTGAAGAGCGAGTTTGGGAAAATCAAGGAATTCAGTGATACAGGAGGCTGGTTTGTCAGGGTTTCCAAGAGCTAAGGAAAACTGGAGATGCTTAAGGGGTCCCACCATTCTGGTCTCCAAACCTCTACAGCTCTGCGTCACCCTCCACTTGAGCATCTCTGTTCCTCTGCTCGAGGACAAGGTGACCCTGCTGAGGAGGTGGGGAAAGCAGGGGGCCTAAACATGAGCTTGACTGAACAAGCCAAGAAAGAAGCGGCATTACACAGGTTTAAGATTTAACAAAAGGAGAACCAAACTGACATTTTATTGACTGGCAGTGGGAGTTGTTAAAGACAGATTACTGCACCAAGGGTAGAGTTTGATTGAGAGGCCGGGGGAACACTCGGCCATCAGAGGCATCAAAATGAAGGCCAATGATACCCAAGGGGCAAGGTGGGTACATATGTTTGAGCTCACACACAGATACTTGCCAACACACATGCGCACACAATACCACCACCACCACCACCACCAGCAGCAGAAATAAAACCCGAGCTTCTCCCTTAGCTCCCAGAAGCCAGATCCAGAGACCTGGAGTGAAATGAGGGTGAATGGAAAGCACCGTGCCCTAGACTTGATCTTTACTAATACTCCCTCTCCACCCCAGCCTGATCCATCCCTGGACCCACTGGGAGCTTCAGAGATAGAATTCCTCAGGCTTTAAGGTTGAAATAGGGTCTTAACTAGATGGGGGAATAGATGGGGAAATAGATGGCAAATAGATGGGGAAACAATGGAAACAGTGAGAGATTTTATTTTGGGGGGCTCCAAAATCACTGCAGATGGTAACTGCAGCCATGAAATTAAAAGACGCTTGCTTCTTGGAAGAAAAGCTATGACCAACCTAGACAGCATATTTTGAAAAGCAGAGACATTAGTTTGCCAACAAAGGTCCATCTAAGTCAAAATTATGGTTTTTCTGGTAGTCATATATGGATGTGAGAGTTGGACTATAAAGCAAGCTGAGCACTGAAGAATTGATGCTTTTGAACTGTGGTGTTGGAGAAGACTCTTGAGAGTCCCTTGGACTGCAAGGAGATCTAACCAGTTAATCCTAAAGGAGATCAGTCCTGAGTATTCATTGGAGGGGTTGATGCTGAAGCTGAAACTCCAATACTTTGGCCCCCTGATGCGAAGAACTGACTCATTGGAAAAGACCCTGATGCTGGGAAAGATTGAAGGCAGGACAAGAAGGGGATGGCAGAGGATGAGATGGTTGGATGGCATCACCGACTCAATGGACATGAGTTTGAGTAAACTCTGGGAATTGGTGATGGAGGGAAGCCTGGCATGCTGCACTTCATGGGGTCACAGAGTCAGACATGACTGAGTGACTGAGCTGAACTGAGGGTCTTAAAACAAAACAAAACAAACAAACACCTCATTGCTTCCAGTAAATAAGAGATCCCATTTCAAAGCCCTCTCTTTGGGGGCTCCCTGCATGCTGGCTGGCTCTGTGCAGAGATTCAGAGCCTCCTCAGGGAACATGAAAATGGTCCCTGGATGTCTGCTTGAAAGAGTCTGGAACACGGTAATTTGCTCTGGCAGAGAGTTGAGTGGGGGTCACCCAGTGAATCTCAAGAGGGCAGAACAGAGAGGCAGGTGGGAAGGGGGAGAATGACATGGACACGGGTGGATAACGAGGAGCAGCTTGGCTTAGACTGTCCCTTAGGGATGCCACTACCCTGGTCTCTTCCTTCCTGAAAATATTGGCACGTGGTCTGGACTCTATGGTGGATGATGTTGGATCTTGTCCCAGGAAGTCTATTCTCTGCGGGCCCATCACTCTCTTATGGGTTGCACCCCACTTCTCCTCCTCCCTGGAGCCAAGGGGGGCCTGGATCAGTGTTTGATGCAACTAACATCACATCTTTGGGAATGCTTCTGCCAGCTCTCCTCCTTTCCTGAGTCTTGCCTCTGAGGCATTGGCTGTGTCCAGTGATCTCTGACATTCACGTATAACCCTTCCCTCATCCATGCATAGTCTTCCTAGGGAGAGCCAAGGCAGACAAGGGTATTATTATCAAAAACAACTCAGATTCCTCCCAGTCATGTGCTGTATCTATTGCAGGAAGTGGCTCTCAGAATCACTCTCACCCTATTTCCTTTACTCCTTCCTGGGTTCTTAGCTCTCAGGGCATCATCTGCACAGCACCTACAGCCCCATTTTTGATCCACCACTGCCCCAGGTTCTGCCTGCACAGAGCACTAGGAGGAAAGGAGAGTCTGGTTCGAAGGTGACCTTCATTGAGCCTAAGAGAGATAGCAATCTCTGCAATCAACAAGCCTGGCTCCTCTAGATACTAAAATAGCAACTGTGGAGTAAATCTGCTCCCAACCCCCACATCTTTCCCTTCTCTTTCTCTTCAGGACAACACAAAGAGACTCTAGGGGTGAATAGGGAAATCACAGCATCTTTTAACAGCCTGAAAGCCTGAAAATAAAGTTCCTGTATGTATTTGCAGCTCGTCAGTACAGGAAAGTTATTTCAGCACTGTGGCTACCACCTTGCGTTTAGCAAACTCTGACCTTTTATTTAAGATCTTATTTGTCCCATCAACATCGCTGAGTTCACAGAGGGTCCAGAAATGCTGTACCCCGCTTTAGGTGGGAGGGAACAGAGGTCCAGGGAAGGAAGGTGCCTGCCCAGGGTCACCCAAGAATGGAGAGGATGGAGTGGCTGGAGTCAGAAGGTGACTATCTGCTTCCTAAGGTTCCTGCACTAGATTTCCTCTGGGAGTAAAATGTGTTCTCAGGACTTGATTGCCAGACCTTGGGGGTGGTTGAGATTGGGATGATGTAATGCTCTTAGCAACCCCCTGTCGGCTCCCCACTGTTTGTCTACTCCTCATGCTGGGCCCAGAGCTGTTGTATGGTCGAGATTAGAGCGCCCAGTGGCTGGCTGTCAAGGTAGGAACAGATGGAGTGGGGAAGGGAAGATCCTCTGCCCTGTGGCATTCGGGGAAGGGAATGAAGACTGGATTTGTCAGGGTTGGACTGAACAGGAATGTGGAACATGTGTTTATATATGGTGACATATCGTTGATGGGAAAAAAGATGCTGGCAAATGGAATCATGCATGGGTGTCTTTTTGAGTGAACAAAATAAAGGGTGGACCTAGTTAGACAATGGAGAAGGCAATGGCAACCCACTCCATTACTCTTGCCTGGGAAATCCCATGGATGGAGGAGCCTGGTAATCTACAGTCCATGAGGTCTCGAAGTGTCGGATATGACTGAGCGACTTCACTTTCACTTTTCACTTTCATGCACTGGAGAAGGAAATGACAACCCACTCCAGTATTATTGCCTGGAGAATCCCAGGGATGGGAGCCTGGTGGGCAGCTGTCTATGGGGTCGCAAAGAGTCAGACACAACTGATATGACTTAGCAGCAGCAGTGGCAGTTAGACAATGGACCTGCATTCACTTGTATGAGAGCATGGAAGCAGGACCATTCTGGAAGCATCCTCATCCAGTGGGACCACCCTGCTTCCAGGATGCGTCTTCCCCCAACCTGGAAGACCCTCTTCTGTCTTAGGGAGAACTGATGGGTGGTGGTGTTCAGAACCAGGGCATGACTGGTTCTTGCATAACTTATCCATGTGAGCAAGGGGATGGAAAGGGACTATGGCCAGGTTTACTTCCCAGATAGATCCCAGGATCATAACCTCAAAATTAGTAGGGTACTTAAAGGTCATCTAGTTCAATCTCTTCAATATTCAGATGAGAAAACTGACCTCAGTGACATGCCCAAATGAACACAGTTGCTACGTCACAGAATGAACCTTGAACCCTGCTTTCCTCAACTTCTAGCCCAGGACTTTGTTCAGTAACCCCACTGATGAGGGTCAAGTCATTTCACCAAGTTCACCTGTCTCTCTGTAAGAGATCAAGGGAGCATTGTACTAAGCTTTTTTTTTTTTTAAAAGAGTCAGACACAACTGATATGACTTAGCAGCAGCAGTGGCAGTTAGACAATGGACCTGCATTCACTTGTATGAGAGCATGGAAGCAGGACCATTCTGGAAGCATCCTCATCCAGTGGGACCACCCTGCTTCCAGGATGCATCTTCCCCCAACCTGGAAGACCCTCTTCTGTCTTAGGGAGAACTGATGGGTGGTGGTGTTCAGAACCAGGGCATGACTGGTTCTTGCATAACTTATCCATGTGAGCAAGGGGATGGAAAGGGACTATGGCCAGGTTTACTTCCCAGATAGATCCCAGGATCATAACCTCAAAATTAGTAGGGTACTTAAAGGTCATCTAGTTCAATCTCTTCAATATTCAGATGAGAAAACTGACCTCAGTGACATGCCCAAATGAACACAGTTGCTACGTCACAGAATGAACCTTGAACCCTGCTTTCCTCAACTTCTAGCCCAGGACTTTGTTCAGTAACCCCACTGATGAGGGTCAAGTCATTTCACCAAGTTCACCTGTCTCTCTGTAAGAGATCAAGGGAGCATTGTACTAAGCTTTTTTTTTTTTTTCTGCAGGCTGGAGATACATGCCTGCATTTGGAAAAGCCCTGGCAGTACCCCGGGGACTTTATGCTGAATCCTTTCCAGTAGGTCTAAAATATGGCTGTGCAGAAGACAGTTCAGAGAAAATTTGCGGGAGACAAGAGATAACAATGGAGTTAAATGAGACAGTGGAATAGATCAGTGCAGGAAATGTGGACATTTGTCCTTCAGCATCCCTCAGAGATAGGTACCTACTTCCACTGTCAGCCGTCCTATAGTGACTGGGACCAGATTTATGCTCTTCTCTTTAAACAGCAAAAAACAAAACAACACCTTTGAAGCAATGGTTTGGGAGACATTGGACAACAGATATTAATAGCATAGGAATGGGATCCCTAAGAGAAGAAAAACAAGAAAGATGAATGCTGTAGGGTTCCAGCTTACTCCTGGAGGCAGATACTAGGGTTGCAGTGTGAGGTGAGGGTGGAGGGAACAGCACATAGCTTGCTGACCTTGTTGGCTTGAGAAGACAGGAATCAGTTTGGGGAGGCCATGGTACCTGGAATTTGCCGTGTGGGGGAAGCAGAGAGCATGGAATGGAATTGTCTAGAGAAAGAGCTCTGAAGGTCTGCAGAAGTCCTCTCGCACTTTGGCTGAGTACTGATCTGCACATGCATGAGAGGAAACTCACCACAATGGGGGAGCCACTAGAAATCATAGAGCAAACAGTTGCTAGAGCTCACGGAGGGGCAAGAATAATTCATGTTCCTACCAGCTAGAGTGGGAAGATCTCCTAATGAATGCAACACTGGGTAGAGTCCTCAGAGGAGACATTTTTTTTTTTCAGTAGTAGAGCCAAAACACCCCAAGGAATAATCGTTGTTGAGGACCTGCCCTTACAAAGCTGAAAGCGAGTCTCAAGAGCATCCAACGGATTCCAAGCATGTGCGTGTTAAGTCACTTCAGTTATGTCCAACTCTTTGCGACCCTATGGACTGTAGCCTGCCAGACTCCTCTGTCCATGGGATTCTCCAGGCAGGAATACTGGAGTGGGTTGCCAGGCCTGTCTCCAGGGGATCCTCCTGACTCAGGGACTGAACATGGGTCTCCCACACTGCAGTCAGATTCTTTACCATCTGAGCCACCTGGGAAGCCCTGTATATATGAGAGCAGACTCTAACACACACACACACACATACATACACACACACACTCTTACATAATTATAAGACATGAAAAAGCAAGGAAATAAGATGAAAAATTGAGAAGAAAATCAATTAATAGAAATAGACCAAGACATGACAGAAATGATGAAATTAGTAGACAAGGATGTTAAAGCTATCCATTACTATAAAAATTATACAGATATTCAAGAAAGTATAGGAGAATGTGAACATGAAGAGGAGAGATATGTGGGATACAAAGGGAGGTCAAATGGAACTTCTAGAGAAGAAAAACAATATCTGAAATAAAAAATATACTGGATGGAATTACAGTGGATAAGACACTACAGAAGTAATGATCAATGAACTGAAAGAAATAGTATAAAAGTGATTCAAAATTAAGCAGAGAGAAAAAACACTACAGAAATAAAGCATCGGTGACCTATGGTACAATATTATGTGGCCTCTTGTATGTTACTGGTGTCACAGAAGGAAAAGAGGAAAGGGTGAGACAGGAAAAATGTTTCAAGAGAAAATAGCCAGTTTCTAAAGTACAATAAAAAATATGAAGCCATAGATCCAGCAATTTCAACAAGATCAAAGTAGAAGAAGCATAAAGAAAATCATACCAAGGGACATCATAATCAAATTGGTCAAAGCCAGAGATAATCAGGAAATCACAAAACCAGCTAAAGGAAAAAAGAGATATTATGTATAAAGGGACAAAGATAAAAATGATAATAGGCTTCTTATCATAAACCAAGCAAACCAGAGGTAATGGAGCAATATTTTAAGGTTATGATAAAAAATAAACTCTCAGCCTAGAAATCTAACCTAACAAAAATATCTTTTAACATTAGAGGTGAAATGAAGACTTTTTCAGACAAAAAAAGGTGAGAGAATACATTACAGTGGGCTTGAATTTAAAAAAAATTAGATTATTCAGGCAGAAGAAATATGAAGACAGGAAAAAATTTAGGTCTCTACAGATGAATGAAGAGTTCTGCAGGTGATAAATGTAGAAATAGATATAAAATAAATTGTTTTCCATTTTAAACTGTGTTACATAATCATTGACTGTCTCAAGTGGAAAAGAAAACAATGTAATTTATGGTTTATAGCATTACTTGAAATAAATGTATGCCAGTAACAGAGGAGAGGGAGAAATGGAAGTATGCTATTATAAAGTTCTTACTCTATATGTGTGAGGCATAACGCTATTGGAAAGTAGATTGGGATAATTTAGCAAACACCAAAGCAACCACAAAACAAAGCTGTAGCTAATATTGGAGATAAAATGGTGTCTAACTTCCCTTGTGGCTCAGAGGGTAAAGCATCTGCCTACAATGCAGAAGACCCGGGTATTTGATCCCTGAGTCGGGAAGATCCCCTGGAGAAGGAAATGGCACCCCACTCCAGTACTCTTGCCTGGAAAATCCCATGGACGGAGGAGCCTGGTAGGCTACAGTCTATGGAATCGCAGAGTCGGACACGACTGAGCGACTTCACTTCACTACAAAAAAAGACAAAAAACAAGAAAAAGAGAGAACAGATGGAGATGGCACAGATAGAAAACAAATAGCAGGATGATAGTTTTAAACTCAATCAATCATGTAAATGATTATATATATTACATATAAGTAGTCTAAACATTGCAAATAAAAAGGACTGGTCAGTTTGACTAATAAATGTAAAACACACTACATGTACCTATGAGAAGTGAAAGTCACTCAGTCATGTCTGACTCTTTGTGACCTCATGGACTATACAGTCCATGCAATTTTCCAGGCCAGAATACTGGAGTGGGTACCCTTTCTCTTCTCCAGGGGATCTTCCCAAGCCAGGGATCAAACCCAAGTCTCCCACACTGCAGATGGATTCTTTACCAGCTGAGCCACAAGGGAAGCCCACACCTCTAAGAAATTCACTTTAAATATAAAGAGAAAGATAGGTTAAAAGTAAAAGGATGGAAAAATTGTGCTATGTAGGCCAGAATACTGGAGTGGGTACCCTTTCTCTTCTCCAGGGGATCTTCCCAAGCCAGGGATCAAACCCAAGTCTCCCACACTGCAGATGGATTCTTTACCAGCTGAGCCACAAGGGAAGCCCACACCTATAAGAAATTCACTTTAAATATAAAGACAAAGATAGGTTAAAAGTAAAAGGATGGAAAAATTGTGCTATGCTAGCAACGATTGAAAGAGAGCTGGAATGACTTTAGTAATATCAGATATCAGACTTCAGAGTAAGGAAAATTGCTGGCAATAAAGAGGAAGGTTACATAATGATAAAAGAGTCAACTCATCAAGAAAACATAAAAGTCCTGAAGGCATAGGCTCCTAAAAATACAGCTTAAAAACACATGAACCAAAGCTGAAAGAAAGGAGAAGTAGAAAACCCCATAATTAGTTGGAAATCCCAGTGATTCTTTTCTTTCTTTACCCAGTGTTTCTTTCTTTAAAATTTATAGGACAATAAGACAAAAAGTCTATAAGGATCCAGAAGTTCTGAACACTATTAGGTCAAACTTGATTAATATTTATAAAACATTCTACCCAACGAGATTGAGGATGAAATGGTTGGATGGCTCAATGGACATGGGTTTGGGTGGACTCCGGGAGTTGCTGATGGACAGGGAGGCCTGGCGTGCTGAGGTTCATGGGGTCGCAAAGGGTCGGACACGACTGAGTGACTGAACTGAACTGAACCCAACAAAAGCAGACTACATACTCTTTTTTTTCAATTTTATTTTACTGTTAATTGGAGGATAATTACAATATTGTGATGATTTCTTCCATACATCAACATGAAAGAGTCACAGGTATACCTATTCCCCTCCCTCTTTAACCTCTCTCCCACCTCCCACCCCATCCCATCCCTCTAGGTTGTTGCAGAGCACCAGATTTGGTTCCCTGATTCATACCTCCGATTCCCACTGGTTATCTGTTTTACATATGGTAATGTATGTTTCAATGCTACTCTCTCAAATCATCCCACACTCTTCTTCTCCCGTGTCCAAAAGTCTGTTCTTTATGTCTGCATTTCCTTTGCTGTTTTGCAAATAGGATCCTCAGTACCTTCTTTCTACATTCCACATATATGCATTAATATATGAAATTTGCTTTTCTCTTTATGACTCACTTCACTCTGTATAATAAGCTTTAGGTTCATCTACCTCATTAGAACTGACTCAGATATGTTCCTTATTATAGTTGAGTAACATTCCATTGTATATATGTTATCACATCTTCTTTATCCACTCTCACCAAGACAGACTACATTTTGGAACATAAAACAAATCTCAGCAAATTTAGGATTAAAATGATAAGTAGTATCCTTTCTGATCATAACAGAATTAAACTAGAAGTCTACAAAAATATTTAAAATCATTAAATGTCTGGAAATCAATAATGTGCTTTGAAGTAATCCATGAGTCAAGTAAGAAGTCAAGAGGGAAATTAGAAAATATTTTGAATAAGATGAAAGTAAAGTTGTGATTGATTATATTCTTTGCAGCCAAAGATGGAGAAGCTCTATACAGTCAGCAAAAACAAGACTGGTAGCTGACTGTGGCTCAGATCATGAACTCCTTATTACCAAAATCAGACTTAAATTGAAGAAAGTAGGGAAGACGACCAGACCATTCAGGTATGACCTAAATCAAATCCCTTATGATTATACAGTGGAAGTGAGAAATAGATTTAAGGGACTAGGTCTGATAGACAGAGTGCCTGATGAACTATGGAATGAGGTTCGTGACATTGTATAGGAGACAGGGATCAAGACCATCCCCATGGAAAAGAATGCAAAAAAGCAAAATGGCTGTTTGGGGAGGCCTTACAAATAGCTGTGAAAAGAAGAGAAGCGAAAAGCAAAGGAGAAAAGGAAAGATATAAGCATCTGAATGCAGAGTTCCAAAGAATAGCAAGGAGAGATACGAAAGCCTCCCTCAGCAATCAATGCAAAGAAATAGAGGAAAACAACAGAATGAGAAGGACTAGAGATCTCTTCAAGAAACTTAGAGTTACCAAGGGAATGTTTCATGCAAAGATGGGCTCGATAAAGGACAGAAATGGTATGGACCTAACAGAGCAAAAGATATTAAGAAGAGGTGGCAGGAATACACAGAAGAACTGTACAAAAAAGAGCTTCACGACCCAGATAATCACGATGGTGTGATCACTTCCCTAGAGCCAGACATCCTGGAATGGGAAGTCAAGTGGGACTTAGAAAGCATCACTACAAACAAAGCTAGTGGAGGTGATGGAATTCCAGTTGAGCTAGTTGAAATCCTGAAAGATGATGCTGTGAAAGGGCTGCAGTCAATATGCCAGCAAATTTGGAAAACTCAGCAGTGACCACAGAACTGGAAAAGGTCAGTTTTCATTCCAATTCCAAAGAAAGGCAATGCCAAGGAATGCTCAAACTACTGCACAATTGCTCTCATCTCACATGCTAGTAAAGTAATGCTCAAAATTCTCCAAGCCAGGCTTCAGCAATACATGAACCGTGAACTTCCAGATGTTCAAGATGGTTTTAGAAAAGGCAGAGGAATCTAAGATCAAATTGCCAACATCTGCTGGATCATGGAAAAAGCAAGAGAGTTCCAGAAAAACATCTATTTCTGCTTTATTGACTATGCCAAAGCCTTTGACTGTGTGGATCACAATAAACTGTGGAAGATTCTGAGAGAGATGGGAATTCTGAGAGAGCACCTGACCTGCCTCTTGAGAAACCTATATGCAGGTCAGGAAGCAACAGTTAGAACTGGACATGGAACAACAGACTGGTTCCAAATAGGAAAAGGAGTATGTCAAGGCTGTATATTGTCACCCTGCTTATTAACTTATGAAGAGTACATCATGAGAAACACTGGGCTGGAAGAAGCACAAGCTGGAATCAAGATTGCCAGGAAAAATATCAATAACCTCAGATATGCAGATGACACCACCCTTATGGCAGAAAGTGAAGAGGAACTAAAAAGCCTCTTAATGAAAGTGAAAGAGGAGAGTGAACAAATTGGTCAGAGATCAAATTGCCAACATCTGCTGGATCATGGAAAAAGCAAGAGAGTTCCAGAAAAACATCTATTTCTGCTTTATTGACTATGCCAAAGCCTTTGACTGTGTGGATCACAATAAACTGTGGAAGATTCTGAGAGAGATGGGAATTCTGAGAGAGCACCTGACCTGCCTCTTGAGAAACCTATATGCAGGTCAGGAAGCAACAGTTAGAACTGGACATGGAACAACAGACTGGTTCCAAATAGGAAAAGGAGTATGTCAAGGCTGTATATTGTCACCCTGCTTATTAACTTATGAAGAGTACATCATGAGAAACACTGGGCTGGAAGAAGCACAAGCTGGAATCAAGATTGCCAGGAAAAATATCAATAACCTCAGATATGCAGATGACACCACCCTTATGGCAGAAAGTGAAGAGGAACTAAAAAGCCTCTTAATGAAAGTGAAAGAGGAGAGTGAACAAATTGGTTTAAAGCTCAACATTCAGAAAACAAAGATCATGGCATCTGGTCCCATCGGTTCATGGGAAATAGATGGGGAAACAGTGGAAACAGTGTCAGACTTTATTTTTTTGGGCTCCAAAATCACTGCAGATGGTGATTGCAACCATGAAATTAAAAGACGCTTACTCCTTGAAAGGAAAGTTATGACCAACCTAGATAGCATATTGAAAAGCAGAGATATTACTTTGCCAACAAAGGTCCCTCTAGTCAAGGCTATGGTTTTTCCAGTGGTCATGTATGGATGTGAGAGTTGGACTGTGAAGAAACCTGAGCGCCGAAGAATTGATGCTTTTGAACTGTGGTGTTGGAGAAGACTCTTGAGAGTCCCTTGGACTGCAAGGAGGTCCAACCAGTCCATGCTAAAGGAGATCAGTCCTGGGTGTTCATTGGAAGAACTGATGCTAAAGTTGAAACTCTAATACGCTGGCCACCTCATGCGAAGAATTGACTCATTGGAAAAGACCCTGATGCTGGGAGGGATTGGGGGCGGGAGGAGAAGGGGACGACAGAGGATGAGATGGCTGGATGGCATCACCGACTCAATGGACATGAGTTTGAGTGAACTCCGGGAATTGGTGATGGACAGGGAGGCCTGGGTGCTGTGATTCATGGGGTCACAAAGAGTCAGACACGACTGAGCGACTGAACTGAACTGAACTGAACTGAACTGAAAGTTGTGTGAGTTATAACCAAAGGAGTGATTATAGAGAAATTTATAGCGTTAAGTTCCTTTTTTCTGGCTGCACTGGGTCTTTGTTATGGCACATGGGCTCTAGAGTGAGCAGGCTCTTCTCTTGTTGTGGTGTGTAGGCTTGATTGCCCTGTGATGATGGATCTTAGTTTTCTGACCAGGAATGGAACCTGTGTCCCCTGCATTGGAAGGCAGATTCTCAACCACTGGACCACCGGGGAAGTTCCAGCATTAAATTCTTATATTAGAAAAGCAGATAGATTTCATATAAAAGGTATCAGCTTCCATCATAAGAAACTAAAAAAAGAAGAGAAAATTAAACCTAAACTAAGCCGAAGGAAGAAAATAATGAAGTGCAAAAATCAATGAAACAGAAAACAGGAGAACAAAGCAGAAAATCAATGAAACCAAAATCTATTTTTTCACAAAGATAAATAAAATGAATAAACCTCTAGCCTGCCCGATCGAGGAGAAAAAAGATGCAAATTGCCAATAACATGAATGAGAAATAGGGCATTACTACAGGCCTTACAAACATTGAGAGGATAATAAAGAGATAGAAACAACTTTATAACAATCAATTTGATAACTTAGATGAAATATACCAATGCCTGCAAAGACACAAACTACCATCTAAAAAGAAAGCCATAATCTTAGTATCCCAATATTTATTAAGGAGATTTATTCATAGTTTAGAATCTTTCAAAAACAAAACAGAAATCTCTTTCAGCAAAGAAAACTACAGGCCCAGAGGGTCTCTCCAATTAATTCTATCAAACATTTAAAGAAAAATAATATCAAGTCTACACAATCTCTTCCAGAAAATAGAAGAGAACACTTCCCAACACATTTTATGAAGCCAGAATTACTCGGGTACCAAAACCCAAAGACATTATAAGAAAAGAAAACTATATTCTACGTGAACATAGACACAATCTCCTTAATAAAATCTTCACATTTAACTAAAATTCTTCAACATATAAAAACTATATCCTGACCAACGGAGGTTATCTTGGCGACATTAGGTTGGCTTAATATTTGAAACTCAATCATCTAAAGAAGAAAAACTGTAAGATCATCACAATTAATGCAGGACAAGTATGATATAATTATGAAAATTTAGCAAAATATGTGCAAGACTTTCCCATTGAAAATATGAAACAACTACCAAAAGAAATTAAAGATTTTAATAAGTGGAGATATGTAACACATTCATGGATTAGAATCCTTAAAACTTAATTAAGAAGACAAAAGCCTTGATAGAAAATAAGCAACACATTTAAACAGACACTTCACTAAAGAAGATAGATAAATAGCAAGTGAGCACATGAAAAGATGATTAACTTTATTAGTCATTAGGGAAATGCAAATGAATACCACAGTGAGCTACCCGTATCACTAAAAATTAAGGAGCTGACAATTTCAAGATTCAATGAAGATGTGGAGAGACATGAACTCATGCCTTGCTGCTGGGAATGAAGATGGTACAGCCAAATTGGAAAGCAGTTTATTGCTTTCTTAGCACCCCACTCCTAAGCACCAGAGACAAACGAATACACATATAAACACAAAGACATACATTCAAATGTTCATTCTTTACTCTAATTGTACCCAAGTTGGGCCCAACCGAGATGTTTATTGGCAGATAAAAGCATAAGCAAATGGTGGCAAATGCATGCAATGGAATACTATTCAGCAATGAAAAGGAACAACCAACCATGTGAAGAATCTCAAAAACATTTTTTGCTAGGTGAAGCAAGGCTGGCAAAAAAAACTGCATGTTTCTCCATTTCATTTTTATCGCTCTGAAAAAGGCAGAACTATGGAGACAGAAAGTAGATCAACAGTTGCCAGAAGAGGTCGGGGAAGGATATTGATGTCTAAGAAGCATAAGGCAGTTTTTAGGGTGACAGAAATATTCTATATTGGTTACAGTCTGTGTATATTTGTCAAAACTCACTGAATTATTTATAAAATTTGGTGTATATAAGTTACCTTTATTACATCTGATTTAAAAAATTAGGTGCTGGACTTCCCTGGTGGTCTAGTGGCTAAGACTCTGCATTCTCAATGTAGGGGGCCCAGGTTTGATCCTGGATCAGGGAACTAGATCCCACATGCTGCAACTAAATTCGCATGCTGCAGTGAAATCCCTTGTGCCACAGCTAAGACTTGACATAGCCAAATGACTCGATACAGCCAAATAAGCAAAAACAATCTTTTAAAATTTAAAAATCAAGCTTACTCTGCCTTATTTAGATTCTAAAAGTTGAAGGAAGTATAGATGGCCTTCCACAGATGGTCTGATCAGCTCTTAATTTCTTGTGAATACAGATATCTGTGGAGTGGTCCTTGGGGGTGGGAGTGGGGTTGAAAAGGTGGAGGTCTGGGAGGTGTGTGTCTCTTGGCATGAGAAGGATGGTCAAATACTCATCCTCAGTGCAACTCTACCCTGGGAGGACAGCCAGTATGTTTTAGGCAAAGAGAAATTCCTCATCTTTCTTAAAGCTGAGCATCAAATGTGGGTGGGTGGGAAGTGGGATGCACGAGGCAGTGCTATTGGCTTTGAGCATTTGAGCTTTGGGGATGCCAATCATATCGTCTTTCCTGCTGAAACATTCACAGGTAGCTAGGGTAGGAGACCCCTCACATAATCCCTCAATATTGTTTCTAGACATCCAAAAAGCTAGTGATAGAAAGATTTTTAAGGCCAAATTTCAAGTGTAGGGGGCCCCTAATTGGAGTCTGCAGTCCCAAGACAATCTTTTGCAAAGCCCAAATCCTTTAGCTAGTAGTCATCATATGTCATTGTCCTAACCCCCAGCACCTCAGAATGTGACCTTATTTGGAAATAGGGCATTTGCAGATGTAATTAGCTGAGATGACATCAGGCTGGAGTACAGTGAGTGCCTAATCCAATATGACTGGTGTCCTTATAAAAGGAGGAACTTTGGACCCAGACCCGCACACAGGGAGAATGCTATCTAATGATTGGAATTCTGCCGCTGCAAGCCAGTGAACTGCTAGGAGCTTGAGAGAGGCCTGGAACAGATCTTTCTTCCCTGGTGTCCCTGGAGGGAGACTGGCCCTGCCCACATCTTGATTTCAGACTTCTCCAGAACTGCATGACTATATTTCTGTTGTTCTAAGTCTCCCAGTTTGTTGCAGTAGCTCTCAGAAACCAGAAGGGCTTGGCGTTGGCCCCAAGTCTCTTTACACCCCTTCCCTGCAGGAACTGTGTGCCTGAAACACTGGTGCCCAGCAAGTTATCTGTGGAATAACATTTTGTTTTGCAATAATATTTTTCATGGCCGTTTACTGGTCAGGCTTCTCAGATGACAAGGAAGAGACACAGAGAATCATGAGATATCTGGGCACCTGGAGAAGCAGCCCAGTCACCCAGATCCTAGTTTGTCCCTCAGTAGGATGTGTGGAGCTTCCACAAAGGATACAAGAGTGTGACCCTTTAGGGAACCAGCACCCTGAGCTTATGTGATTTTTCTCCATGGTCGTTTCCAGAAGTGAAGTGAGGGCCAGAGGGCCAGTGACTTACTCAGGGCACACTCATCTATGAAGCTCAGTAAATTAATTAATATTTATGAAGCACTCGGGCTGGGCTGGCACAAGAGTGCTATTATGTAAGTGTTCTCTTCTGACCCTAAGGAGGGATGGCTTTCCTTGAGTTCCAGCTTTTTAGATGATTGCTTTCAGGTCACACGCTGAGCCCTGGTCCAGTTCTTGAGTGTGGAGTTTCTTCTTTAACAAGTGCCCTTTCTGAATGCTGGCAAAAGAAAACATGGGAAAAGCCACTTGGATTCCTTTTCTTTGGACTCCTTTTCTTAGTCAGAAACTGTGTATGTGGTTGGCAGCAAAGGCTTGATGGATTCCTCAGTACATCCACTAAAAATGAGTAAGTGAGTGAAGGAAACTTGGATGGATGGATGGTGGATGATAAGTTTGCCTTCAGGTAAGAAGGTAAAGGTGGCTCAGCTGGTAAAGAATCCGCCTGCAATGCAGGAGACCCTGGTTCGATTCCTGGGTTGGGACGATCCCCTGGAGGAGGGCATGGCAACCCACTCCTGTGTTCTTGCCTGGAGAGTCCCCATGGACAGAGGAGCCTGGCGGGCTACAGTCCATGGGGTCACAAAGAGTCAGACACGACTGAACGACTAAGCACACAACAGCGCAAGAAGGTACAGTTAAGGTGTTCTGCATGGAAGTGAGGTGTGCGCATGTCTGGAGAGAGGACATTTTGGAGGATTTAAGTATATGCTTGTGTGTCCTTTGGCCCTCCTCGAATAAGGATTACATGATAGATTGAGACTGTATAGGTTTCATATTCCCTCCCAACACCGTGTGCTTTACATCTGGATAAAAGGAGCTATAAATCTCTCCAGGCAGAATGTAGCTGGGCTCTGCCTTTCTACCCTTCTCACTGAGATCTTACTTGGAAATACAGCTGAACAGCCGATGATGAATCATAGCGTCTGTGGAGCAGCCCAGATAAGGAACAATTTGCATTTTCATGTGATAATTCGCTCCTCTTGGCGTTTTCAATTTACCTTTAGCGCCACATTGATTCTGTTGCCATAAACCACCACTCTGTGCCAAGTCAGTGGGAGAGGGAGACTCAAGCGGCAGGTCGGTTTGGCTTTACAGGAGAGAGGCGTGCTCCCTTCCTGCAGCACGGGGTGCAGGAGATCGAGCCGGCCCTTGGAGAGCGCCTCTTGCAGAAGCTCCCCCAGGAAAGGTAGCTTCACACCCCGCTCGCATTCTCATCCTCCATGTCTGTGCGTCGTGTGTGCGTGCGCGTGCAGTTGCTTCCGGCTCTTTCCAGGTCCATGGACCGCAGCCCGCCGGACTCCTCTGTCCGTGGAATTATCCAGGCAAGAACCCTGGGTGGGTTGCCATTTCCTCCTCCAGGGGGTCTCCCTGAGCCAGGGATGGAACCTGCATCTGTGTCGCCTGCATTGGCAGGCTGATTCTTTACCACTGTACCGCCTGGGAAGCCATGTTTGTATGTCACCTGGTTGACAATAAGCTAAACACACCAGGAAAAATGCCGCTTTGCCTTCTGAGTGTTTCTCGAAGAGCCCCAACTTCTCTCTCCCTGGACGTGTAGCTGCAGAAGTATTGGGAAGTATTGAGACTTTAATTAGGATTGACCTTCGGATGCAGGTGACATGACGGGACGACAGGAGAGAAACAGGCTCCTGAGGACATTGTTGCGTCTCAGTGACATCAGTTGAATCTGCTGAATGAAGGAATACATGCAGTCAATACATCTTTTTGAAAAATAAAAACAGAAAATAAGCGAAATGTTAAGTGCTCCTCCTACTCCTTGCCTCAGTGCACAGGACATGCCCCCTCAGGTAGCTGCATCTAAGTCTCTATTTCAGAAATTTGATGCTTGGTGACAGCCAGTTCCATGTGGCTCCTGCAGACAGGGTCTTTCTGGGAGAAGGATTGTCTTAGAAGAGCTCTCCTGAGGTTGGGTGAGCCCCTGAGCCCTGCAGAGGAAACCATTGTCTCAGGCTTGTCTGCTGGTTTCCCAGTGCTCACAGAGCCTTCTAGAGGCACCCTGTGGTCAAGGGGGTTGGGGGGAAGTCTGGCAGAAAAAGACAGAATCTACCCCAATCTTGCAAAGTGGGTCTCCTCCACTATGACACCTCTGGACAAAGGCATTCCACAGTCTGCCGCTCTCGGGTTCTCTGGCTTCTCCTAGCCCTCACAATCCAGGAACTTCTTAATACTCATCAGAAACCCTTTCTTTCTGCAGTGCAAATCCATTTCCTTGCCCGGAAGCAGAGAGAGTCAATCTTACACTCTTGAGCTTGCACATCCCTGCATTTCTTAAACAAATTCTCAGGATGCTATCAAGTAAGTTAATGAGGAGCCTTGTAAAAATGAGAATAATTTCTGTTTCTTTCTCCTAATTTACATTTGTCCATTTCCTGAGGTTCCATTCTATTAAACTTTAATTTGCTCCCCTCTCATCCCAAGCCTTTCAGGAGCCTGACATGGGAGATTTTCTTCACATAGTCAGAATCTCTTGGGCTCTAATGGATTACACTTATGGGCAGGCAAGATATATTTTGTCCCTGAAGTGATTTCTAGATTGGCAGCCTGGTGTAAAGGAGAGGGTGAGAGTTTGGGTGATGAGAAAGCAGCGGTGAGGTGACAATTCTCTGAAGTTCTATTTATTTTTGTTTTAGTACTTTTTCCATCCTAGTTTGCAGCAGTTGTGTTTTGAGCGATTTTCTTCTGTTAACTCTCCCAGGTTCTGTACTTGTAAACTGAGTGCAGAGGGCTGGAGGTTGAGTATTTAATCCCACTCTCCTACTTGCGTTTTTAAAATATATGAAGAAAGTGTGGAAATTGGGAATGCTTTTGGTTCCTTGAAAAGTCCAAGTCCCAGAAAAGAAATATGTTAGATTGAACCATATAAAAGTCACCATTTTTGAAATTAAAAAATTTTTTTAATTGGAAATGTGTTAGTTTCTGCTGTACAATAGCATGAATCATCTGTGAGTATACATATATTCCCTCCCTCTGGTGCCTCCCTCCCCTACCCCCAATGCCATCCCTCTAGGTCATCACAGAGCACTGAGCTGAGCTGCCTGGACTATGCAGCAGCTTCCTACTCGCTGTCTATTTCACGCACGGTAGTGCATATATGTCAGGGCTACTGTCTCAATTCATCCCACCCTCTCTTCCTCCCTATATCCACAAGTCTTTTCCCTACATCTATGTCTCTATTCCTGCCCTATAGGTTCACCAGTATCATTTTTCTATCCAGTCACCATTTTAAAGGTCCAAAATGATTGAATATTGCTGATTTCATATGATTCCCTCTAGTACAATCAAACCTCATTAATTCAAGCTAATGTGAGGAAGGTTGGTCTGAATTTGCTGGAGTGCTGCAAAAAGGAGTCTGAATTACGAGATCATTTTAAACAGGTGCAACTTCCCTCTACCCCAGTGCTGATGGTAATGGAAAGTAGGTCAAAAACAGTACCGTCTCTACAAGTCCACGGGGGGATGTCTGGTTAATAAAGACAGCTTATAATGGGCATACAGCTATGTCGGGTAAGAAAGGGTGCTGTAGTCTAAGGTGTGTTCGAGAATGCTTGAGTATATTCTTTTAAGGGGCTTTAAATAATTTCCTTCTGATTTACATGTACGATTAGTTTCCTTAACAAATCCTTCCTTCAAAGAGAGAAACTGGATGGCTCAAGTTTGCTATCTGAATGATTTCTTTTTCCAAAATAGTGGATTCCAAATTAATGACGCTTGCCGGCTCTATTCCTGACCTTGAGGTTGGGCATCAGGATAATGCAAATCAATAGAGATTAGCCCTCAAGGACTAAAGAGGGGGAAATACACTTGACAGAAACATATGTGACTTGAAAAGTGAGGCTGGTCTTCTTGTATGTCTCATACACTGACTCTGAAGGCAGTTTCAGAGGCAAAGTTCCAACAGCACTCAGCGTAATAACAGCAAACTTGGAAGAAGTCAGCCACATCCTACAGAACCACTTCAAAAAGCAACGTAATATGAATGGACAGATTCCAACCTCTGATGGTTTTAAAAAACGTTCACATATGCTCGTTCTCCTAGGATAATATTTATCCCTTTAAAAATATTCTTAAAGGTTCCTTCTAAATAATAGCAATCTCTAGTGACATTTAAGTTTATTTGAAAGTGATTTTTTAGATCAATTTTCTACTTCCCTAAAACCTCAAGAGGGTGCACGGGTAGGTGGGAAGGTGATGGAAATGGAACCAAAGATTGATGACCAGCAGGAGACAAAGACTGATAGGCTGTTTGATAAAATTGGGATCGGGTATAACTTTTCAGATGTGTACAGTGTGGCAAAGTCTGTACTCACAGAAGTCCTTCTCTGGCTTGTGCGTCCCTCCCATTCAAGGGGAATTCTAGAGGAAAACACTTCTTTCTTGGGGTGACTTGGTACAGATCCCACCTTCTTTTGCCATGTATTGCCCTCTGTTGCTTTGAAATGTCAAATAGGGCTTGGAGGAGGGGCAGATCTGAGTAGGCTACTGGAAGGAACTGACTCAGTCTTCAGTAACTCATCTCTACTAACAGGGGATATGAAATAAAAATTTGTTGTTGCCGTTCAGTCACTCAGTCATATCCAACTCTTAGCAACTCCATGGACTGCAGCATACCAGGCTCCCCTGTCCTTCACTATCTCTCGGAGTCTGCTCAGACTCATGTCCATTGAGTTGATGATGCCATCCAACCATCTCATCCTCTATCGTCCCCTTCTCCTCCTGCCCTCAATCATTACCAGCATCAGGGTCTTTTCCAATGAGTTGGTTGTTCACAGCAGGTGGCCAAAGTATTGGAGCTTCAGCTTCAGCATCAGTCCTTCCAATGAATATTCAGGATTGATTTCCTTTAGGATTGACTGATTTGATCTCCTTGCTGTCCAAGGGAGTCTCAAGGGACTGATAAAATATAGGTGGTTAGTTAACAAGACTAATCAGAGCAGTGAGTGAATGGTTCAGTTATCTTTGTTGTGCTCACACACCTCCACGTACCTTTGTCCAAAATGTATAAACCTGTATACCAAAAGAGTGGGTGGACTGGATGGAAATTGAAAGCAACTAAATAAACATGAAATAAGACCAGTCCTTCCTCAGCAGCCTGCTGAGTGAATGCTGGAGTGGTGGGGTCTTCTGGGCTCCTCTCCTGGTGCTGTGACTGACCAGCACAGCCAGCCTGCCTCCTGGCCATGTCCCCGCCACGGGGGAAGGAGGGCCACAGTCTGCATGTCCCTCTCGCCCCATGTGAGCTCCGTGACAGTGAGGATGCATCTCAGCTCCGTGCCCAACAGAATAGGCGCCCAGGCTGCTGTGTGAATAAGCCTTGATCTTGCATGCTGCTATTTTAAGTCCAAACACTCTGATCTTGTCCTTGGCAGAGTCATTCAGTCAGGCGACACTCACTGGACACCTACCTCGCGCCGAGGACACACAGTAGTGCTGGGACTCAGGGACTTAGAAATCAGACACAGCCTCGGTTCCAGCTGCTCCAGAGGGGAGCCAGCCTGTAGACACATGATTAGAGCACAGTGTAATTAGTGCTAATATAGGCGTGGGCACCCTGCTCCAGGGCACCGGGAGGGGCGGCTCACTCAGCCTCAAGTCAACACCCGCCAGCTCCTGTGCTGTTGGGTCTGAAAAGAAGGAGGCTTCGCCCAAGGGGGCACTGAGGCTGGGTCAGCTCAGTGTCTTAGCACAGACACACACATCACACACACAGACATCCCACATCACACACAGACACATCACATACATCCTACATCACACACATCGTGTATTACCCACACAGAGCATCTCCCCACACACAGACACACACCTCACAGGTACTACATACACAGGACAATACTGTACATAAAAACACATCACACAGATACACACAGACACAAACATCACATACAGACACCCGTCACACACAGACACATCACCTATAAACACACATATCACACCCTGACACATGCATCACACAGCACACACATCCCGGGTTACAAATCCAGAATATCCCCCCCCCCCACATAGACACACACATCACAGGCCTTACACACACGACACACACGTGACACACATAAACACACACACACACACAGAGCATCTCCCCACACACAGACACACACCTCACAGGTACTACATACACAGGACAATACTGTACATAAAAACACATCACACAGATACACACAGACACAAACATCACATACAGACACCCGTCACACACAGACACATCACCTATAAACACACATATCACACCCTGACACATGCATCACACAGCACACACATCCCGGGTTACAAATCCAGAATATCCCCCCCCCCCACATAGACACACACATCACAGGCCTTACACACATGACACACACGTGACACACATAAACACACACACATCATGCACGTATCATGGTCACACAGACACACACAGACACACACATCACACAGATACACGGGTAGACACACATATCACACTTCTATCACATACATCACACAGAGCATGTATTACACAGAACATCCCCCCCACAGGCACACATTACACATGTCAGACACGTTACCCATCACACACAGACACACTCATCATAATCATACACGGACACACACAAGTCACACACATCACATATAGACACGTCACACAAACACATCACACATCACCTATCACACACAGAGAACACTCCTCTATATACAGACACACACATAAAAGATATTACACATATGATCGTACTATACACAGACACACACCTCACACAGATACACACATAGACACATCACAGTTATATCACGTACATCACACATATCACACTCATCATGTATTACACACACAGAACATCCCCCCTACACAGACACACATATCACAGATATTACACCATCACACATTGCATACACAGACACACATCATACACGCACACCCCTGAAGACCTCCCCATCTCCTCCAGGATGGTTCATGTCATCCTTGCCCCCGCCTCCTCCCGGGCCACAAGGGAAACAGCCCAGGCACTGTTGGTGCTGGTCACGCCCCTGGAGGTCTGGGTGGTGGTTGTGGGTGAATTCCCACAGCTCACTATGATCTTCCTCGTGCCTTCTTCTCACAGGCTGCAGCAGTCTAGGCTGCCCAACAGTCACCATGGCAACGGGTCTCTCTTGCCATCTTCTACAGTGCAGGGTGCTTCCTTTTCGGAGGGCCGGCCCCTGTCCAGCTCCCAGGCATGCCGCAGGCTCTGTGTCTGCCTCGCTGGGTTGTTTCAAAGCCTTAAATTTTGTGCCGGGTATCAACAGTGGACTGGGAGCATGTGGAAGTTCTGCCTGTCCAGACCTGATCCCCCTGCTTCCCATTCGATTTCAAGAGCTGCTGATGGTAGCTGCTCTGTCAGAAAGTGAGTGAAGAGATCCTGAATATTCAGATCTGCAGCTGCCAAGGACACGGTGGCCACACCAAAGTGATGAGCTGGGAGCTAGTGCTGGACAGATGAGAGCATGTAGATTGCAGGGTCACCAGGATGGCAAAGAGACTGATGTGCAGAGTGAACAAAGGGACCAGGGATGTAGGGCTGCACAGACTGGAGGAGAGAAGTATCATAGGGAACAATCCCCCGACCAGATACTGTATAGAAAAAGGAGCAGAAACAGTCTAGGGTGTCGGTTTAGTATCACTTGGACCAAATCATTGGTAGAGAAAAAGCCACAAAATTTGCTTCCTCTTCCTTGTGGTTCTGGGAAGTCTCCTAAGCCTTTCAAAGGTGGAAGGTGCTGCCTTTGAGGAAGTGCGCGCCCTGTCAATGCAGATAATCAAGCAGTGGCCACTGGGTGGGCATTCAAACATGGGATGCCACCAACACAACTCATCCAAACCTGACCGGCTTGCCGTTGCCCTGTGAGTAGCCCACTTTCTCACCTGTGAAATGAGGGGTAGGACCAGAACGTGGTCCAGACCTCTATGCTCCACAGCTCTGTGTTCAGATCCCATTTTTTAAACCTGATTCTGACTATATGGCACCTAGTTTTATAGATGTAAAGCACTTCCTATTATTCCGAGCACTTTCCTATCTAGGACTCATGGTCTCTTCCCCATCGCTCTGTGAAGTGCGTAGAACACGGATAATCACAGAGGCAAGGGACTTCTAGGGGAGGTTGCGAACGTTACTGGTGACTTAATGGCAGAGTCAGTGCAGCGGCCAGGTCTGGGGTCTGCCAGCCCACCATCCACACTTGTGCACAGCACGTTCACTGGGCAGATCAGGGTGTGGAGAGGGGTTATCCATTAGAGGTACCATGAAATGAAAAAAACCAGGCTGATTGTTGGTTGCTTTCAGCTTTAAACTTTGTGGTTAAACTCTGAGACACAAAGTTGATAACTACAAGTGGGTCTTGTAAAAGTGATTTGTGCCCAGGGATCTGGGTAGGGTACAAGTTGAATAATAAAAGGATCTGATAAACCTGAACTAGTCTCCCTTAAACTCGTCCTGTGAGTGTTGAGAAGCCAGGAGCTGGCTACTGGGTCTGCTCGGTATTGCATTCAAGCTGCAAATTCAACAGGCGTAATGTTCCTTGAGAAATTGAAACATCAAATGTCAAATAAGATATCACTGCTCCAATTCTTTATTCAGGCCCCTGGGGAATAATGTATCCAACGCGACAACCCAATAAGCTCTAACATCATCCCCGTGTGCTATTGTAAAGCCCCTTTCTCTGCCTTCTTAAAAAATCACCGTTTCCTTCTTTTAATAAATCCAACTGGAGCGATGAACCCAAATGTGAAACCACATGGAATATGCGTTTCTGTGGGACTCATCCATGGATGATGGGAAAATCCGCTCTGAAATAACCTCTGCTCCAAGTGAGTCATGATGATGAGAAAACTTGCTGCCCTCTACTGTTTCTTACCAGGGCCTCCAATGACCCTTCTTCTTCACCAGCTGTTAGTGAAGTGGGAAGAAGAGCACAGATCTCCTGTCTCACTTAGGAATTGTAACCTGAAGCCTGAGGATTGTTTACCTGTGTGATGTAGGGGCGGTGGTTCAAGCACTGAAGGAAGAGAAACAGGTGATGAAAAGAGAAGGTTCGCCAGGCAGGCCACCGTCTTGCTTTTGGGAGAGGCCAGAGGTCTTTGGGAACAGGTGGGACTACGGTCCAAGCTGGACTTGGGGGGCCGCCTCCGTGGTGACATCTGGGAGGCCACAGAGTCCCAGACACTATGGGTCAATGTGCCGTGAGGTCCTGCCTTCCGCAGGGTTTACATTGTATCTACTCTGATGCTGGAAGAGCTGGAGCCAGGTGGCAGAACTTTGGCCACCTCATGCGAAGAGTTGACTCGTTGGAAAAGACTCTGATGCTGGGAAGGATTGGGGGCAGGAGGAGAAGGGGACAACCGAGGATGAGATGGCTGGATGGCATCACGGACTCGATGAACGTGAGTCTGAGTGAGCTCCGGGAGATGGTGATGGACAGGGAGGCCTGGCGTGCTGCGATTCATGGGGTCGCAAAGAGTCGGACATGACTGAGCGACTGAACTGAACTGAACTGATCAGTGATGTGAGCACCTTTGTTCACATCAAATGTCCATCTTTGCTCTGTTCCCTGAAGCTCTGGCTCCTTTCCTAGTCAGAGCCTTGTAGGGTAATCTGGTCTTTACTGAATTTATCCTAGCTTTGATAAGGTCACCGCTGCAGCTTGCGTCAGGGTCTGCTTGCCCACTCCCGCATCCCGGTCCACCCAGGGGCCCCGAGCCATGTTGGATAGATCCAGTATTAGAAAGTGCCTTCCTCAAGTGGAGCTGAACACCCCTCCTTTCATCCGCCACCACTGGTTCCAGGTACTAAGCTGGAGCTACAAAGACATAAATCCAGTCTCCCCAATGGGCCACCCCTTCAAACATTTGAAGACATATGTTCCATCTCTTCTGGTTTTTCTCCTCTCATGATGTGGTTGTCAGACCCTCGCCACCTGGTCACCCCGTCCTGGGGATGAATCAGTTAGTCCTCGCCTTGTTTTCACTGCAGTACGGTGAGAGCGCCAGTCTATGCTGAAGGGGGCTTCTCATCCTTGGCAAGCCGGTCAGACTCCTGAGACCTACCCACATGTGCTTTCCAGGACGTGCTCTGGCATAGACATTCCTCCAGCCAGCCTTTCTCAGGAGAAGGAGGAGGAGGAGAGAGGCAAAGCCTTGGAGGATAGAGCCCTAGAGAGAACCGTCCATGAGGACCATCCCCAGGACTGGAAGCCAGACGCAGCTCACCTTCCCAAAGACCCAGTGCTCACATCAGTGATAGAGACTTCTGACTTCCCAGAGGCCTGGATCCTTCCCAGAATCAACGCAGGGCTCCGGGAGGACACAGCATCCCCACCGATCTCCCCTCAAGCCACTCTTGCACTCAGGATGCTTGAAATAGCAGGCGTGACTGTGATGACCTCACCCGGTGGCGCGAGGCTGACTCATGCAGTGTCTTTAAGCTGGCTGAGCCCACTGAGCACGGCCAGACCATTCTGGCTGAAGGAGACCCGAGCCTTTTGCTCTCATCACTGCTGTAGCTTCTTGCATGGTTTTCTGGAAACAACCTCAGTTATATCAGAAAGCTGCAAGTACTGTGCAAAACACGGCTCTTCTCTCTCAGCTACTTCAGAGCGTGTTGCTGACATAATGCCCAGCACCCGTGAATGCTGTTGTTTAGTTGCTAGGTCTTGTCTGACTCTTTTGTGAATCAATGGACTGTAGCCTGCCAGGCTCCTCTGTCCATGGGATTTCCCAGGCATGAATACTGGAGTGAGTTGACATTTCCTTCTTCAGGGATCTTCCTGACTCAGGGATCGAACCTGTGTCTCCTGCATTAGAAGGCAGATTCTTTGCCACTGAGCCACTAGGGATAATACTTTAGTTTATATATCCTACAAACAAGGACATGCTCTTATGTGACCATGAACAGTCGTCAAAGGCAGGAAGTGAGCTGATTCATTACTAGCATTTAATCCTCAGGCCCCAGTCAAGTTTTGCCAGCTGCCCTATTGGGGATCTTTACAGTAAAAGGATCCAGTCTAGGGTCACACTCTGCATTTCATTGCCATTGTCTCCCAAATCTCCTTCAATCTGCAACATATTCCCAGTCTTTTCTTAACTTTTAAGACATTGACACTTTGGAAGATTCCGGGCCAACCCCTCTGATTAATGCCCCTTACCCTGGGTTTGTCTGATATTTCCTCTTGATTAGATTCAGTCTATGCATCTTTGGCAGGAGATTCACGGAACTGCTGCTGTATTCTTCTCATCTTCTCACCTTATCAGGCATCACATGCTTCTGATTTGTCCCAGACCTGGTGATATGGACTTTGATTACTTTTGTTTAAAGTGGTGTCACCAGCCTTCCCCATGGCAGAGTTACTCTTCCTCTTTGTAAATAACTGTGTGTGGAGATGCTCTGAGATTAGGTAAATATTCCATTCCTTATCAAACTCCAATTTATTCATTTATCTCTATCAGGTTGAACTTGCATTTCTTATTTTATGCACTGGATTGTCCCTTATTACCATTATTTATTTTAATGCTGAAGTTGTCTCAGAGATGCCTGGTGGGAATCCTTTCAAACTGCCTCTGGTGTCCTTTTCACAAGTCCCCGTTGTTCTTTGAATGCTTCCTCTCTTCTTGTAAAGTAAGAAAATCCATGTTTGTATTGTACTCTTCCTGCCCTGGTCTGGAATCAGTGAATTTCTTCAGGGAGCCGTGGTTCCTTACAGTTGAGAATGATATTTAGAAACCAAGATCTAGGTGTGCACACTGGTGCTGGTGTGGCTCCCAGACCCTTTTGGTGAACAGAGTGGAGAAATATGTGCGTGTATGTCTGCATGTACCATTGCATCTGTATTTATATATTTGTCTAAGTGAAAGTGAAAGTGTTAGTCACTCAGTCGTGTCTGACTTTTTATGACCCTATGGATTGTAGCCTGCCAGGGTCCTCTGTTCATGGTATTCTCCAGGCAAGAATAATGGGGTGGGTAGACATTCCCTTCTCCGGGGGATCTTCCTGACCCAGGGATCGAACCTGGGTCTGTCTACTGCATTACAGGCAGATTGTTTACCATCTGAGGCACCAGGGAAGCCCACACATTTGTCTAACTAAATATTAAAAGCCATCAGTTTACATGAAGTGAAGTGAAGTGAAGTTGCTCAGTTTACATAGATACCACCAAATTCCAATCTAACACCTCTGGATTCACTTTCGTTTTCTTCCTCTTTATGCTTGTAGATTCCTTCTCTAACAGTGAGAAATTTGACTCCTGCTTCCCTGCTTCCCTTTCTTGGTGGTGGTGGTTGTGGCGGTGGTTTAGTCATTAAGTTGTATCTGACTTTTGAGACCCCATGGACTGTAGTCTGCTAAGCTCCTCTGTCAATAGGATTTCCCAGACAAGAATATCAGCATGGGTTGCCGTTTCCTTTTCCGGGACATCTTTCCGTCCCAGGGATCGAACCCAGGTCTCCTGCATTGCAGGCAGAGTCTTTACTGACTAAGCCACCAGGGAGGTTCTTACTTGATCAATCTTCCCTTAGGTAATCAGTCTTCCCTTGCCGCTACCACCTCTTTCTGACAAGATGCCCTCCTCATCCTTCTTGACCTCCCAGCCTGTACCAGGCTGTCCCCTCAACGTGGTGCAGAAGCCCCTCCCAGTCCTCTTGGGTACCCACTCCCTCGCCTGGCTGCTCTCTGAAGGGACTCCCTCCTTATCCCCTGGAGCTCCAGCCCTCCACGCTAGGCTCCCCTTGAGGTCCCCATCCTATGTAGGAACCTCTCACAGTGCTCAGCCTCCTGACCCTGAGCTGAACTGTCCCTCTTGGGTCCTCTTCTCCACACATGGGATCCGACACTCAGCTCTGGGTCACAGCATCTCCCCTCTGCCCGGGCACACAGCTGCTCACTTTTCTAGGCTGCCCTCTGCCCACAGTGGTCTGTGGCCTGAAGAGTTCAGGAAGAAAAAGGAGGGGAAGGAAGATGAAGTGAGGCTGCATCTGAGATGCTTGACTGCTCTTGCCAGGGGGTCCCCCTTCTCTGTTTAAGTGACAAACGCAGGACAGCTGCCTGGCAAACGCTGGGTTCGCTGAGGCCTATGAGCAGGGCAACCTGCACTTTGGCACATTAAGGTGAAGTGCAGTGGGGACTAAGACCGCCTTTGGGTAATATGTAGATTATCCCATTCTGAAGCGCATTAACGGAGTGCTAATTGTGCTTTCTGAATGCAATTTGGTGCCAGTTGCAGGAATAACTCTGGCACCTGCTTGGACTTTAGACTTGCAGATTAACTCAAATGGAAAGAGTAGCAAAACAGGGAATAATTTGTTCTCTAATAAGCCACTTGGAAGCCAACTCATTTCTACAGTTGGTGTCAGAAAAGTGCAGCTCAGTGATTGGAACAGGAAGCTGTGTATCTGGTGTGCGGGTTTCTGCGTTGTTTTTGCCAACTCGCAGAACAGCCCACCTCGCTCTGCATCCATTGGCCTCAATTTACCTTCCAACTATTAGGAACGAGAAGTTGACTCAGCTCGGACAAACTGGATCTGCAGAGCTCTGTTTTCTGCCTTGCCACTTGTCGTCATGTGGCCAGAAGGCAGAAGGGCAGGAGATGGGTGCCCGCATCTATGAGTTCTCTCAGGATGTGATTCTCAAAGTGGGGGCTCCCTGGACCAGCAGCACGGTCATCAGCTGGCAGCTGGTTGGAAATGCAAATGCACAGGCCCCCTCCCCTCACCCCAGATCTACTGAGTCAGAAGCCGGGGGTGGGGCCCAGAGAATCTGTGGTTTAAGAAACCTTCCAGGGGATTCTGATGCACACCAATGTTCAAGAATACTGATTGCTCTAGGAAATGTGGCCCAATGCAATGGAGCAGGGTACCCTGAATATTTACTTCTAAGTTACTAGCACATGGCTCCTGGGGTCCTACTGTGTGCCTGTAGTGGGGTTACGCTGTGGTTTCTGCCCCCCTCTCCTCTCACCCCGCCCCGAGAAGGTTGTCTCATGAGTGATGTGTTGAACAAGCAAACACGTGGGATGCCAGGAGTAAAAACGCATGTGAGGAAGACTCGTGGAGGGTTCCTGCTTTAGTTAACACAGGGGAGTCGGAGACGGCTACTCTGAGCAAATGATGTCTACACAGCAGAGCAAGTGACGTCTACATCTACAGACATAGATGTAGAAATGATTTCTAGGAAGCTATGATTTCTAGGAAGCCATGGAAAGTTGGTTGGAGGGAGGTACAAGTTAGGGAAGTTGTGAATCCTCCTGTATCCACACAGGTGGCCAGAAGGCTGCGTGCTCGAAGCCCAAGATGCAGGAACTGGAGTGTGGGCTGAGTCTCTCCTCCTTCCTCTCCTCGCCTTTGCTCAGAGATGACTGTGGAGGAGGGGCTGTGCCTCCCTGGCTGTGGAGGGCAGCGGGGGGCGGGGGGAAGCTCTGTTTATCATCCAGCCAGCAGAGATAACGCCATCATCATTTTCCAGGGGCCAGATATGTGCAATATTAAAAAAGAAATCATATGATTTGCTGACAGCACTTAATGGGTAATTCAAGGGGCCTTATTATTCCTATACATCATGTCTGGCTTGTGACAGGCAGCAGGGTTTCTGGCACAGAGGGGAAGCTCACGTGCTTTCAGTTTGGGTTTTTCCTTCCTTCCCGAGGTGATGACTGGCAGCCGAGTCCCTGTTTGAAAGCTTCATCAGGGACCACTTGATGCTGAGGGTTTTAAAGAGGCAGTGGTGGGGTCTCTGAAGGTCGGGGGCTGGCCTACTGCTCTGTTGGTGATTGAATAATGCTGATCAGCCTGAGGTCTCCGATAGAGAGAGCCGCCAGAGGTGGCGCTCTCAAACCCACTGACTGCTGACCACGTGGGCAATAGAAGGCATGCTTACATTCCGTTGGGAGTTGGGTCAGAGGCTCTATCACTGTTTGGTAATGAGAGGCATGTCTTCATCCCCGGCAGTAGGTCTCACAATGGGTGTGTGTGGATAGGGGGCTCCTCTCTTATCCACGTGGAAGGCACTCTTGACCTTCACTTCTCTAACATGGTGCCTGGCAGGTGAAAAGACAACTATAGGATGCCTGGATGGATGAATGGATGGAGCAGAGGGACTGGGAATTGCCCTAAAGGTCAAGGAGCCAGGTCTTTAGAGCAAGCACAGAGTCTCTCTACCAAAGAGGGCAGCACACTGGGGCCACGTGTCCTGTGCCCAGTTTTATTATTCTGCCCCTGTTATATTTGGAGACCCAGTTCCAGGGGCCCCCAGCTCTTGGAAGGGGCGAAGTGACACATGCCTAGCACTGTGCCTGGCACACAGTAGGCTTTCAGAAGCTGTTGTAGAATTAATGCAATCAATCATGTTTTTATTTGAGGTTAGGCATTATTATTTCTAATACAGCTATCTTCCCGGGGCTCTCCCTGGCTATGTGGATAGCGGGTGCTGGCAAGGCAAACTTGCCAGTGGGGACCCATGCTTACCTCCTGTCTCTGCAGGGAATATACAGGCAGTGTTAACAGGGGAATATGACTGTGTCTGCCCTTCCTTTTAGCTCTGGGTCATCCTGAAAGAGGCTAGGAAGGCCCATTTGTATATGGGAATGAGTTGGCATGAGATAAAAATATATCTGCGTGGCACTATTCATAATAGCCAAAGGCGGAAGCAACCCAAGTGTCCATTGGCAGATGAATGGATGGATGGACAAAATGTGGTCTGTACATATACTGAAATATTATTCAGCCCCACAGGGAGGAATTCTGACAAATGCTACAACATGGATAAACCTCGGAGATTCAAGTTAAGTGATATAAGCCAGGCAGGAAGAGACACATATGTGAGGTCCCTAGAGTAGTCAGATTCATGGAGACAGAAAGTTGAATGGTGGCTTCTGGGGAAGGGAGAATGTGGAGTTAGTGTTTCATGGGTATAGAATTTCAGCTGGGGAAGATGAAAAAACTGGGAAGATGGATGGTGGCTATGGTTGCCGAACAATGAGAATTTACTTAATGCCACTGGGACTTTCCTGGTGGCTCAGATGGTAAAGAATTCGTCTACAATGCAGGAGACCCTGGTTCAATCTCTGGGGCGGGAAGATCCCCTGGAGAAGGGAATGGCTACCCATTCCAGTACTCTTGTCTGAAGAATGCCATGAACAGAATTCATGGAACAGGGAAGCAGTTTGGGGCTTCCCAAATGGTTCAGATGGTAGAGAACCTGCCTGCCAATGCAAGAGACACAAGAGACACAGGTTTGATCTCTGGGTCGGGAAAATCCCCTGGAGAAAGAAATGGTAACTCCAGTGTTCTTTCCTGGAAAATTCCATGGACAGAAGAGTCTGGCAGGCTACAGTCCATGGGATTGCATAAGTGTCCTGCTCCCCCACAGGACACTCAAGGGCCAGGGATCATCCACTGAAGAAACTCCTAATGAAAAACCACAGTTTAGCCAAAAAGTCAATACCCAGCCCTTTGCCCTGAGTCACAGAGATTTTTTTCAAACCCTCAAACTCCACGCCAGCCTCTGCATCCAGAGGGCCCAAGCTCAGCCCTGTGCAGACCCATTTCTGTCTCACTCCGAGCTCTCACTGCCGACCCTTGGGCCTTTCTGGTCCCCTCCTACAAGGTCACCAAAGGAAGATTGTGTTATTCCTCAGGGCTGCAAACTGAGTGGCTTAAAACTGTAGAAATGGACCATCTCCTGGTCCTGAAAAAGCCTGAAATCCAGTGTAGGAGACCACACTCTGTCTGGAACCTACAGAGAGGGTCCTTTCCTGGCCTCCTGCAGCTTCTGCTGGTTTGCCAGCCATCTGCGGTGCTCCCTGCTTGCAGCTGCATCCCTCCAGTCTCTGCCTTCACCTTCACGCAGCATCCTCCCTAGGTCTCTGTGTATCCCCGTGGCCCGGCCCGGCCCACCTTCTTAGAAGTGCTCCAGTCCTATGGACACCCTAGTCCACTACGACCTCGTCTAAATTAATTACATCTGCAGTGAGTCTATTTCATTCTTTTTTCTCTTTATTTTTTATTTATTTATTTTTTGCTTTACAATACTGTATTGGTTTTGCCATACATTGACATGAATCCACCACAGGTGTACATGAGTTCCCAACCCTGAACCTCCCTCCCACCACCCTTCTGTTTCTAAATAAGGCACATTCCAAGGCTCCAGGGATTAGAACTTCAGCATATCCTTATTTTTTTCTGAGGAAGGACACAATACAACTCATAACAGGAACCCAGAAATACATCAGGTATCTTCAGCACACATGCTGGAAATGGGTGTATCTGATGTGGGTGTGTTTTTCCTTGAGTGTGTGCAGAGTATCCATTATGCCTCCAAGTTGGTGGAACACCAATATGTGTAGACTTTGACAAACAGACACATTGGGCTACTGTTTACATATTCATTCTCAAAGTCGGTTATTTAAGTAAAAGCATATGCCGTGATGAGGGTTCCCAGGTGGCTCAGATGGTAAAGAACACACCTGCCAATGCAGGAGACGTGGGTTTGATCCCTGGATCAGGAAGATCCCTTGGAGAAGGAATGGCAACCTGCTCCAGTGTTCTTGCCTGGAGAATCCCATGGACAGAGGAACCTGGTGGGCTACAGTCTATGGGGTCGCCAAAGAGTTAAACACAGCTTAGCAACTAAATGAAACAAAACCAAATATTCCTTGTTGATGACCTTAAGTGCATTTGGGATGCTGAGAAAGCATATGCCGTGATGAGGGTTCCCAGGTGGCTCAGATGGTAAGGAACACACCTGCCAATGCAGGAGACGTGGGTTTGATCCCTGGATCAGGAAGATCCCTTGGAGAAGGAATGGCAACCCGCTCCAGGGCTCTTGCCTGGAGAATCCCATGGACAGAGGAGCCTGGAGGGCTACAGTCCATGGGGTCGCCAAAGAGTTAAACACAGCTTAGCAACCAAATGAAACAAAACCAAATATTCCTTGTTGATGACCTTAAGTGCATTTGGGATGCTGTTTGTTTTTAGACGAGGATGCTAAGTATAGCAAACTCTCTAACGCTAACTCTGACCAAGGCCAAAGGCCATAACCACACCAGTTCCATCCTGGAGAACTGAGGTCCAAAGGGGAGCAGACGTAATGGATTTGCTACTTCTTTTAGCTGCTGTAGGTATTTGCTTGTGGTTTGTCTTTTCAGCAGTGGAAGTGCCTATCTCTGCATGTGGTTGTGTGTGTGTGTGTGTGTGTGTGAGTGTGTGTGTTATTCATTCTCATCTCTCTCCACACATTGTCAATGTGTGAGGTGTGAAGGGTACACGGAGAAGAAGGGTGGTGTCTTTGATGTGAAAACAATCTCCAAAACAATGGAATGTCACAAACCAGGCAGAAGTCAGGTATGTCAAGGAAGGACACGCCCCTGGTGTCTGTGGCCGTGTTCCTCCACTGAGCACACCTCTTACCTGGCTGACTCTTCTTTCTGGGAAGCTCCCTCTCTTTTCCCAGGAGATGCCCGGGGTCAAGGTCACTTTACAGAGTGGAACTTTCCGCGGCTCCGTCAGGTTCTTCCCAGCCTAGTTGCTAGGCAATGATGGTGTGCACCAGAGGGGCTGTTCCTGCCGGGGCGGCTGGCTCACCCTCCCATCTGCAATTTAAATTCCCTGACAGGCAGAAGCAGCCAAGCTGTTCACTTGAGATTGCAAAAAGTTAGATTGAAATACAAGGAATATCCAGTGCCTCGAGCCCTTCATAAATTTTGCTTTGATAGTAACTGGGAGAGAGATGGGGAGCGAGGGGGAGACAGAGGGAGCTGAGAGGGGAACGTGTTGTGGTTTAGACTTACGCGCTCGATTGACATTTGATCAACGTGTCCCAGGCCTCCCCACTGCCCCAGGTCCTCTCTCCTGGCCTCTCCAGGCTTCTTCTCGTCCCTTTCCGTGCATCTCCCTGTCCTGCATTTTGGGCTGAGTGAGCCTCTGAGCATCTCTTCTGCCTTTCCAAAGCCGTCTGGACAGGAAGAAACAAGCATGTAGCCACTGGCTAATCAACCGCCCCATGCAGGTCCCACTGTGACCCGGTTCCCAGGCCCTCCCGCTCCTGGACCAACCTGCACCCCTCGAAGGTCTGCAAAGATATGCTTCCTCAGCGATGCCCAGAGCAACAGCTGCATTGACAACAGCTGGATTCTCCAGTCTGCTGGGTCTTTGACGTGTTCTCAGGGGCACCTGAGGCTTAGCCTCTGGCCCCGACGGGAACCCCAGGAAAAGCTGCACCCCCTCTGTCCTCTGAAGCTGATATGGGACTAAGGTGGCAGAGAGTTCCGCAGCAGAACCTCTGTAATTTTCCAGCTCAGACCCGTGAGAGAAGAATCAAATGCAGAGAAGGAGCCGTGGAACCCGCTTCTCAGGAGACTGGAGTCTGTGATTAGCTCCCCTCTTCAATCTCGCTTCTCCTCTCCTCGTGATCATTCCTGGGCCCTGCCCTTTCAATCTCAGGCTCGTCCAGCTGTTTCTCATTCACTTTTCTTTCTTTTTCTCCCTGTTCCTCAAAAACTGTTTTTGAGGCCTCTGGCATTCCAGCTTCTGTCAATGGGAAAGGTGGACACAGCTGGATTCCAGGACCTCACGGAGAGAGCTGCCACCTCCACACGCCACCCTGGTCACCACCGAGTGGGACGTGGAAGTGAAAATGGTGGTCTTGAGGGAACCATACACAGGCCTTACCCTCTTGATCTTTCCCTCTGAAACCAGATTATTTATACCCCATGTACTACAAGAATAGGACCATTCTCAGACTATATATCTGAGACTATACATCTATACATTCTCAGACTATATATCTTGGGCATTGAGGGGGCTTAAGAGTGAAATGAAACCACGTATCACCTACTAGGATAGCTATAATTAAAAAACTTGAAAATAAGTTTTGGTGAGGATATGGAGAAATTGAAGCCTTCATGCCTTGCTGGTGGAAATGTAAAATGGTTCATTCACTGGGAAAAACAGTTTGACGGCTCCTCAAAAAGTTAAACAGAGAGCTACCATGTGACCCAGCAATTCCATGCCTAGCATGTATCCAAGAGGATTCAAAATAGATGTTCATACACCCATATTTGTAGCATCACTGTTCACAATTTTATATATATATTATATATATATACATGTACATATATACACACACATATTCATAGTGTGTGTGTGTGTGTGTGTGTGTGTGTATATATGTAATGGAATATTATTCAGCCATAAAAATAAATGAAATTTTGATATCTATTACAACATGATGCATGGACCTTCAAACTATGCTAAGTGGAACAGTCTGACACAGAAGGATAAACATTGTATGATTTCACTTATCTGCAGTACCTGGAATAGACAAATTTATAGAGAGAAGGTAGAATGGTGGTTAGTTGGGATGAGGGCAGGGAGAATGGGGAGTTATTGTTTAATGGGAATAGAGTTTATGTCGGGGGTGTCGGGGATGATGGCAAACTTTGGTGTATAAACATTGGTGATAGTATAAAATCTTGTGAATGTACTTAATGCCATCAAATCGTGTACTTCCAAATAGCTAAAATGATGAATATGTATGTTTTGTGACAATGAAAGGGTGAAATGAAGCAGCAAGTCTGGGAGGAAATTCCTAGTGTGATAGGGTGGGGGATGGGAGGAGGAGGTGACCAGCAGAATCTCCGGCTTTGCTGGCCCATGGCCTCAGGGGAGGGAGCCTAGTGAAGACAGTGAGAACGTCAGGAGTGAGCCAGGTCCGTGGCAAGCATCAGCAACTACTCCCATTATACAGATGACAAAACCAAGGCCAGAGATCTCCTGAGGGTGTGGAGGAAAACTAAAAACACACGGCTTTGCTGGCCCATGGCCTCAGGAGAGGGAGCCTAGTGAAGAAGTGAGAACGTCAGGAGTGAGCCAGGTCCGTGGCAAGCATCAGCAACTACTCCCATTATACAGATGACAAAACCAAGGCCAGAGATCTCCTGAGGGTGTGAAGGAAAACTAAAAACACGGGAGGGGGTCTGGCCATCCCGTGGGAAATTAGAGTTGACGTCCCTCCCAGCCCCGCTCCTGGTATTGGAAATGGTTGCAAGTGCCCACCCCCGCAGGCCTGATGGGAAAGTTGGGGGGGCCTGCCGTGAGGTGGGAGAGGGCTCAGGGGAACGGCAAGGCAGCCGTAGTCTTGAGGGACACTTGTGGGTTTCGGCAGGATTCCAGGCTGCCCGTTGGCTTCTGTTTCCTGCTATTCCCCAAGTCCAGCGAGAGCAGCCCCCACTCCCATCCCCACCCCTGGCTGGGCCTTGGGGTCCACTGCTCCTCTGGAGAGGAATAGACTAGAACCGAGGACCACCCTCTCAACCCAGGTCTGGGGGCCCAGGAAGCTCTGTGGAGGGCCGGTGATGCTCTTAGATCAGCAGCAGGTGGAGACTGGACTTCCAGCTTCCATGAGGGCCCTGGAGGTGGGGTCGTAACTGGATTCTCTCTCTCTCTCCCTGTCATGATGGCCCCACAGGATACACCACTCACCTTTGTCCTCTCTCCCCCACCCCACTGCCATCCATCCTTCCTGCCCTCCCCACAGGAGACCCTGGGGGCAGCGGTGTCTGAGGCAGGTGGCCGCCCACCAATACCAGGTGTGTTCAAAGCCAACAGCCCTGCTTTCTCAGGTAAGCCCGACCAGCTTCCCTCTACCATTTGATCTTTATGCGGCTCATGCATCTCATGGTTACAAATAGCTCAACCTCCCCGGTGCTGACGGCAGCGCTGGGACATTACAGTAATGTGCCCATTCAAATCAAGTGCAGGCAAAGATTGCTACAGCAGCTTTTCGCCACGGAACATTTAGCTTTCAATAATCGCGTTTTGGGTCCCTCTGGAACCTTCCTCCCCAGATGCACCTGGGATACGGCTCTCCCTCTCCCCCGACCCCTGCAACCCCAGAAGCTGAAGAGGGGCAAAGATCATTCTTGTTTTTGTTGATGAGAAAGTGGAAATTCGAAGAAGGGACCATCAGGCAGGAAATAAGAGGGCTAGGACTGTTATCACAATGATGATGCCAATGATCATCATAATAATGATACTTTGTGTGCGCTTGCTGGATGTGGCGTGCTGGGGAAGCAGTGTGGCTGCACCGGGGTAGGTGATGAGGTCCATGAGGTTCAGGAGCTGTCTCAGGCACAGGGACAGAGGGAGCCTTGCCTTCCAGCTGGTTCCCACTGATGCTCTTCACCTCTCTGCCAGGTAAAGTCAACTCAGGGCTGGGTCCCAGGACAATTCGAAATTCAGAGAAAGCTGTCCTTCCCTTCCTGCCCCCAGGCCCCTATCCTAGGGTCCTCAGGCTGTCCCTGGGACCCTGACTCTGCAGCGTTGCCCTTCCCTACTCCAAATCCTCTGGACTTAGCTCCGGGCAGCCCCTGCCTTCCAGGAGGCTGACTGCTAAAGCAGATCATCTGATTTTCACCTTCTGGATCCAACCCTCCACTGCCCCGCACAGCATTTTTGTTTATACAACCTTGGCAATGCCTTGCCTTAAGGTGAGAGTCCAAGAACATGGTCAAGAGCTAAGATGGAAATACCAGCGACATTTCAGAGTCAGAGTCCACGCAGGGAAGATGGCCCTGGCTGTGTCTGCATCTTCCCACCGCAATTGCCCATTTTGTGGGAAAGAAAAAAGACCAGGGTACCTTTACTCCCATTTGCTAACGCTGCCACATGTTTGTTACCTAAGTGAATTTTCCAGGACACATCTCTGCGTTATAAAGCAAGGTATTAGAAGGTCCATCTTGCAGGTGAGAAAACTGAGGCATGGAGCAAATACACTCAGTCAAAGATAAACGGTACGTGGTAGAAATAGAAGTAGATCCTATAACGGTAGAAATAGAACCAGACCCCAGATTTCCTAGTCTTGTGCTTCCTGCGGCTACACTGTGCTTTGGCCCAGGCTCAAAGTGGCCCAAATAGACATTGTTTAACTGGGGTGACTGAGCAAAATCTTCACTGATGCTGCGGCTCCCCTGGGCTCTTTGTTGGGCCATTCACTCCATCGGCACAGCTTGGTCTTCGAAGAAGTGAGAGGGGCTTCTGGAAATATGTGGAGAGGACGAAGGGGAGAGGGAGCCTCTGCCTTCTACCTAAATTCCAAATAAAAGTCTCTCTGCCTAAAGAATTAAGGCAGCAGGAGATGTAAGAGACGTGTGTTTGATCCTTGGGTCAGGAAGATCCCCTGGAGGAGGGCATGGCAACCCACTCCAATATTCTTGCCTGGAGAATCCCATGGACAGAGGAACCTGGTAGGCTATATGGTCCATAGGATCACAAGGAGTTGGACATGACTGAAGCGACTAACACAAATGCATGAATTTTCCTCCTTCCCTGTTCCTGCACCCTCCCCATCTGAGTCTTCAGAGGACGGACTCGGCTCCTACACCCAAGAAAAGGGAGGCCTTCTGGTTCATTTCCACCGACCCTGCTCTGTAAGCCCTTCCTATGGGGAGGATGCAGGCCAGTCGCCTGATTTTTCAAAGGACCATCTCTGAATGCAGGCTGAGACCCGCGATTCACTGTAGTAACAGCAGAGGGCGCTCCTGACCTTGGAGAACGACTCATTACCAGCCCTTCCTCAGCCCCGTGCGTCAGCCTGGCTTCTTGGGGGCTGTGTGTGAGCAAAGTGCGGGCAATGCTTTGCCCACTTCTGCCTGGGGAGTCGCAGGCAGACTGAAGAGCCCCGGCACACCTGTGTCCGCGCTGTCCACTTCCTCCTCTGTCTTCTGGGTCAGTCTCCAGGGAGGCAGAGGAATGGCAGGGTGTGGCAGACAGGGGAGAGGCTGCCGGGCGTGTGGGGACGCTGCTGCCGTGTGGACACGTTGTCTTGGGTCAGGATCCTCCTGTGATGCCCTTGCCGAGCATCGTTCTCATAGGAGCGCCATAGGGACCTGCTCCCAGTGGCACAAAGGACGGGAAGGGTCTTTAAGCAGAAGGGTTCTCTGTGGATGCAACGCTGGACATAGCTGTGTGACCCCAGGGCAAGTTGTTGGGTTCCCCCTGTGCAGAGTTCCTGCATAACACGAAGAGCTGAGCTGGAGGGCTGTCTGTGTCTTCCCGGATGGCTCAGCAGTAAAGTATCTGCCTGCCAATGCAGGAGACACGGGTTCGATCCCTGGGTTGGGAAGATCCCCTGGAGAAATGGCAACCTACTCCAGTATTCTTGCTGGGAAAATCCCATGGATAGGGGAGTCTGGCGGGCTACAGTCTATGGGGTTGCAAAGAGTTGAACACGACTGGGCAACTGAATAGCAACTGTGTCCCCAGCCCCTGCTAGGGCTAAAACCTGGGATTCACGTTGGCCCCTTCTCATGGTTTCTTTCCACGGTTATACTGGTTGGAGTTGGCACTCTGATGACTATGTGCTGGGGGCGTGTGGGGACCAAGGGGGTTCCTTTTAGGTCACACCAGAGGTCCCATAGCAGCTGGGCCGTTGCTCCTGTGTCCCAGTGCCCTCTCCTTCCTGTCACTGGGAAAGGAATCCCTGAGAAGGTTAGAGGCCTCTCCATCACTGGGAAGGGAATCCCTGAGAAGGTTAGAGGCCTCTCCATCACTGGGAAGGGAATCCCTGAGAAGGTTAGAGGCCTCTCCATCACTGGGAAGGGAATCCCTGAGAAGGTTAGAGGCATCTCCATCACTAGGGACATTCCTGCTCACACTCACTCTATCCTGACACTCTGACGTGGTGGGGAAGAGAGCCCGTGAAATGGTTTTCCTCCTCCCAGGGCAGTGTTCTGGAAAAGGCTAGGCAAGTCTGGGCTCTGATTTGGCTCTGGTGGGCTCTGATTAGGCTCTGGCATCACCTCCTGGGGCATTTGGGAGAGATCTCACTGCATCTCCGAGTCCCGGTTTGCTCATCCATGAAATGAAAGGCTGGCGATGGTTTCAGGGCCTTTCCCATTCTCATGTCTGTGCTTTCTGGGTCCTTGTCAAGCTTGTCTAACATCTGGCTCCTTGGAGAGGGGAAATGAAGAAGGAGGAGGCTGGGAGGGAAGGAACACCGTGAGGAGGAGGGCAGAGAGGCAGGAGCGGAAGGAAAGGAGGAAGGCTGGGGGTAGGTTTGCATCTGCTGAGAAGTGGGTAGTGACCTTTGAAGACCTGACCTCCCTGGGCTGTAGTTCCTGAGACTGTGAGTGGGGGCTGAGAGGGGGTTTCTGGTCATTTAGGAGAATACATCTTGGTAGCCATCTGCAATGCTCTCTCTGTCCATCCATCTAGACAGACTATAGCCCCTCAAAATATTCAGAAACTGAAAACAGACACCATATAGCTCTGGGGGCCAGGTTGTATGTGTGTGTGTGTGTGTGTGTGTGTGTGTGTGTGTGTGTAATGCACAAATACACGTGGGACAGAAATGCAAGCGCAACAACTTGTACAAGCAGGCACCCCCAATAAACATGTATTCGATACCTACACAAACAGGAACGTGCTCATGAACTCATGCACATATACAAGCCAACACGCTGGGCCTGCTGTTCGCAAAAGATCACATTGACCCCTAAGGCAAAGAACCACTTACTTGAATAAGCATCTCTTACAACATATTAATAAAATATTTAGGCAGATTTTAACTTTAAAAACCCTGGAGAAGGAGAGATGAGGGTGAGGAGAAGGGGGCGGCGGGGCAGTGGGTAAAGGCAGGTCTAATCATGGAGCACTTAGCCTGCATGTCTGGGCTTCAGTGTAAGCACCATATTTTATGATACATTCAACCTGATTTTCCAACTCATTGAAAACACTCACCAGCTGCTGCTGAGGGGCTCCATTCATTGTATACACGAGCTTGCTCTAACAGGAACCCCTGGACGGAAGTCCCCAAGGAGAGTGGCAGATGGAAACTGAGCCGGAGAACTGAGGGCTGGCCACTTTGACTGGGAGCCAGGGAGGAGGCAGAGGTGGGGCACACCTGGGGCTGTGGGCAGGCTGGGGGGTGGTGGGCAAGGTTGGGTGTTCTGGAAACTTCCACGGGCACACATTGGAGAGGAACTCTGCTAGTGGGCAGCGTGAAATTTCTTCCTCTTGTGTCACCCACTTGGCAGGCTCATCTGCACAAACACGTGAATGATGCATGAGGACTTGTAGCACCCTCAGAAGGCGGTGCTCTTGCAGACACCTGAACTGTCTGACCCCGGCATCCGTGAGGAACAGGCATCACCTTGCAAGGCCCCACCCCTCCTAAACATCACCTCCCCAGGTCTGTCATGGGTCCCTCTCCTCTCTTCTCCTGGCTACTTCACGCTGGATTCCTAATGCTATTAGGAGCTCACCTCCTGCCCTTTCCTTCATCCTACTCTGCCTCCAACAAGCTCCTGGAAGGAAGGGGAGGCCCTTGTGTTGGCTGGCACTTCCCTGAGAAGCTGAGACCCTGGGCAGCAAAGTTAGGGTCAGAGAATGGGGAAGTATTTATAGGAAGGTGGAGGTGGTTCTGGGTAAGGGGATCTGGCCAGCCAGGGTTCAATTTGGCCCATTCACATTGTAGCCCACAATCAGCCCTCAGTTGGCGATGAAAGTTTAGCAAGCCCTCCAAATCTTGCCTGAGACAGAGGGGACCTGAGAATCCCCATCCCACTATCAGAGACCCCTCGACCTTGGCCTTTATGCCCAAAGGTCTGTGAGGGCTGGGAGTGATCCCGTCCTGGAGATGGACCTCCTCCACCTCCACGTCTAGCCAGGAGAGCCGGCCCTGACATGGCTCTGTGGGGACCCAAGCATCAGACCTTGTCTGTAGTAACCAGATTACGTGGCCGTGGATCAGCCAGATGGAGTGGAGGAGGCCTGGCTCCCCCGCGGGGCAGCTGCCGGGCCGAGGTGTGATCCGCTGTCAGCAATCCGCTTCCAAGCACTTTATCAGCTTGTCTCTGGCACGGCTCCGTCAGATGGAGGCAGGGACGGCTGAGCCTTCTCATGGACGGCACTGGGGCAGGGGCTTGGCCCGCAGGCCCCACGGTGAGTCAGGGAAGGCTGGGCTTGGGCCTCTGCATCCCCACTCCTCAGACCCCCAGGTGACCTCCCAGGATGCTCAATTCTGATGGCTCGGTTATGGGTCCATTATTATTATTAACATGTATGTAGTGCCCGCAAAGAGTCGGACACGACTGAGCGACTGAACTGAACTGAACTGCCTGCACTTTCAGTTGTAATGTTTTGAAATAGTCCAATAAATGACTTCAGATGACCCTGTCACAGACGTGACCCTCCAAACTAGACAGGGCATCTCACAGACTGCTTAGGTGTTCACAAAAAGATAGGTCAGGTTGACAAGGTCCAGAAAAAAAACTGAAGCCTGGTCATCCTACTGATTAGCAGCAGAATCAGCTTCCCAGAACTTATTCTAGAAAGTCCCCGCTCTCTGTGGTTCAGAACTTCCCTATTCTCATTTCTAATTCACGAGGTAACCTCAATGCCAGTTTTCCTTGGGAAATGCAGTCAAATGTCCCCAGGGCAGTGTGCCCATCTTTGAAGGGCAATTTGGTAACTATCTAGACTCTTGGTTGGAAGGAGGCCAGCTGGGCTTAAAGGCCCTGAACACACCTGGACTGCGTCACCATGTAGGACCAGACCTCCCGGGAAATCAAAAGAAATGGAGAGGCTTTTGTACCCACATTGGGGGGTAGGCTTCTGGGACAACCACCGGCTGTGTACTTGCCAAGAAGGTACTGGGTTCAGGGTGCTGGGTGGTTAGTTGGAGACACTTAAAGCAATAAGACTTGCAGATAGATCTAAAGATGGACTTGCAGCTGTTGGTCTTGATTGAGTAAGGACTGCTTCTCATAAGCTTCGCTTAACAATTTTTGTAAAACTTTCACTTGAAAGCTTGTACTGTAGGGGAAGGATGGGATCATTTTGATGTACATTTTAAAGAAAGGCTTAGAGGTACTGAATATATGAATATCATGTTAAGATTTTTTTTACCAGCACTTCTTCTGCTTTCAAGATTATACTGAGCCATGATTTTTATATACAGTTCTCCCCCCTCATACCCACCCCTGCACGAGCCTGGCAGACCTGGGTGTCGGTGGCGGGGAGCGTGGTGACCTTGGGGACTGCCACTGGGTGCAGGGACCATAGTTCTTCAAATCCTCACTAAGCCCCTAGTCCCTGGCAGGGCCCCTCACTGCCATAGCCAGGCAGGTTTCCCAGCAGAAGGAAATTCTGGAGGAGATTAACCTAATTTTCAGAGTATAAAGGGCGACAAAGGCCCCAGTCAGAACTTCTGTAACTTAGTGATAAATAGTGTCTATTAGAAGAAATAAATAACTTTTCCAAAAGAAAGCAGGCATCCTGAATCCCTCTCACCTCTTAAGAAGACCGTTATCTCCCAGAGGGGTTTCCAGAGCCTTATGCCTCCCTGAAATGCTGGCCATGCTGCGGGCCACTCTGATCACAGGGTCCTTGCAGACCCCGTGATAGACAGGAGACAGTCCTAGGTCAAGTGGAGGGGTGGGGAAGTTGATGCCCGTGCTTGGCCCTCAGGGTTGAACTTTATGGACTGCCAGCCCTGGGAGGAGTAATCACACACACACATGCACACGCGCCTATGATACCTAATTTACATATCAGGGAAACCGAGGCTCAGGAAGGTTAAATAACTTGTTTGAATTTGCCCAGCTATTAAACAGACAAAGCCAGAATCAACACTCAGCAGCCTTCGTCTTTCAAATCCCACTCTCTTTCCCCTACTCTGATGCTGTTCCAGCTTTTTTCACATCAGAATCACTCGGAGGGAATGCAGGTTCTCGTTCCCTAGGTCTAAGGTGGGCCCAGTGTGTGCACAGTCGCTTCAGTCATGTCTGACTCTGTGCAGCCCCATGGACTGTAGTCTGCCAGGTTCCTCTGTCCATGAGAGATTCTGTATTTGTAGTCAAGCTTCCAGGTAGTGCCAGTGCTGCCCTCCATGGAACACACTTTAAGTAATGAGGGTCTACTGTGAATTCCTCGAAGGAGCAGCCCTGGGGAGCACTGCGAGGCCCTGGGAGGCTGGGTTCATTCTGGGAAATGGGGAGACATACATACCAAGACCAGCTCAGGCCTTGGGGTAAGCACGGAGGTCAGGAATGGGAAGAAAGGGCTGTTGTGCCATCTGCCCCCACCCTCTGGACACATCATGGTCTGATCTTTGCTCAGGCCACATTTCCCGGGATGGGTGCAATCTGTGCTGATCTCCATGGAAGCCTGGAGCCAGAAATGACCAGTCACAGGGGGAGGCTACATCTGCCAAGTCACATCCCTGGTCCAGAGTTCTAACCTGTTGTCTTGTTCATTCATCTCGTGACTCAGACCCCCTGGTAGATTGAATTTTCAAAAATGTCTTCCATCCTACGCACTGTTTTCACAGTGGGACTCAGGGGAAAGCGAGGCTTCCTGACTCCTGAGGCCAGTCCAACGAGCATCCACCTGGCTCCCCTGGGACGCGTGCCCCGGGGACTCAGCCACCATACTGTGAGGAAGCCCAGCCATCCCGCCGAGGGCCCGGGTGTAGATGTTCTGGCCGACATTTCGGGTAAGGTCCGGCCAACAGCAGACCTGTGAGTGCACAGGGCTTCACGTGATTCTGGTGCCTGGTTTTTGAGTCACTCCTCCAGCCTCTGACTTTTTGCACCTGAGGCCTCATCATGAAGCACAGAGAGCCATTCTAGCTGGGCCCTTCCTGGATTCCCAACCGACAGAACCCCTGAGTGTAAGAAAATGGTTGTTTTTTAACTTTTTATTTCGTATTGGGGTATAAGCAATGAGCAATGTTGTAATAGTTTCGGGTGAACATCGAAGGGACCAGCCATACATATAGATGCATCTGTGGAAACGGTTGTTGTTCATGCCTAAGTGTTGGTGGTTGTGTGTGCATAGCAATGGCTTTCCAGGTGGCTCAGTGGTAAGAATCCACCTGCCACAGAAGGAGCTCCCGGAGACATGGGTTCAGTCTCTGGGCTGGGAAGATTCCCCTGGAGGAGGGCCTGGAAACCTGCTCCAGTACTCTTGCCTGGAGAATCCCATAGACAGAGGGGCCTGGTGAGCTACAGCCCATGGGGTCGCAAAGAGTCGGACACGCCTGAGCATGCACTCACTTTCACAGCGGTAAGAACCAGAGAAGGCCCCACAGCGGGGCGGCCTGAGGCCGCGAGGGTGATGAGACTCAGACGGGATTCAGGACAGTGAGGACGGAAGTGGCTCGGCCCCTGGATTCACGAAGCACTTTATACTTCAAAGGTGACTTTTTATACTGATGTCCTATGAACTGTCCTCACTTTGTAGGCAGGAACACTCTCTTTTCAGAAAATGGTCTTACCAAGGTTCCTGGAAGTTACAGACCTGCTCAAGGCCACTCGGAGGCCGAGGCAAGGCCAGGATAACCCTCTAGCGTGACCCCAGAAGCAGAACTCTTTCCCTGAACGCTGGATTGCCTCCGTCAACCCTTGACAAATAAAATGTCACTGCCTGGCGCAAAGCCACGGGTGGCTGGAGCCCTCCCCTCAGCATGATTAGTTAGAAGTTTGTGCCTTTAGTACCCATCACGGGAGAAGAAAAATCTCGAATGTTGTTAATAAACAGAGTCAGAGGAAAGCGCTGGAACGGGGCAGGTGTTATTTATCAAATGTGAGAAATAAGCTAATCAAGAAAATCCATTGCAGGGTGACTGTTTCACGGGAGGGTGAGGGTGAGTGTGGGGACTCCGCTCATTGGTGCTCCAGGATCTGAAGGCGATTAGATGGTGAGTGGATCTAGGGGGAGAGGGGGGTCTTTGAGCCTATTTGTTGGCAGCTGTTTTTCCCCCTCTTCTCTGTATCTGTCATGATGGCACCCACGGGAGGGGGCAGGACCCAGTGTTGTGGGGAGGGAGTTTTATCCAGATCCCTGCACCCTGGCAGGAACTTGCTTGTCAAACTCCTGGCAGAACGGGATGAAAGCAGCCACCCCCCTCTGAGTCACAGAAAGGGGCATTCTCCCCTGTTTTAGAAATTCCACTTCTGGGTTTCTGTTGAGAAGAGGGGCATTGGTCTCCCCCAGAGCTCTTCCAGCCTCAACAGAAGATTGTTTTCGATGATGTGATAGTTTTCTGTCTCGTCGTGACCTGGCTCTAGTTACTTGACCGGGCTCAGTCACTCAATAAAACACATTGTCGTGAGGGTGCCTGGCAAGTGTGGTTGCATCTGCAGTCGACTGGCTTTAAGTTATGGGCTTCTCTGATTGCTCAGTTGGTGAAGAATCCGCCTGCCATGCAGGAGACACCAGTTCAATCCCTGGATCAGGAAGATCCGCTAGAAAAGGGATAGGCTACCCACCCCAGTATTCTGGGGCTTCCCTTGTGGCTCAGCTGATAAAGAACCCACCTGCAATGCGTAGATCTGGGTTCAATCCCTGGGTTGAGAAGATCCCCTGAAGAAGGGAAAGGCTACTCACTCCAGTATTCTGGCCTGGAGAATTCATGCTCAGTTGGTGAAGAATCCGCCTGCCATGCAGGAGACACCAGTTCAATCCCTGGGTCAGGAAGATCCGCTAGAAAAGGGATAGGCTACCCACCCCAGTATTCTTGGGCTTCCCTGTGGCTCAGCTGATAAAGAACCCACCTGCAATGCGTAGATCTGGGTTCAATCCCTGGGTTGAGAAGATCCCCTGGAGAAGGGAAAGGCTACTCACTCCAGTATTCTGGCCTGGAGAATTCCATGGACTGTATAGTCCATGGGTTGCAAAGAGTCGGACACAACTGAGAGACTTTCACTTTCAAAGGACATTATGGGGCTTCCCAAGTGGTGCTAGTGGTAAAGAACCTGCTTGCCAGTGCGGGAGAGCTAAGGGACATGGGTTCAGTCTCTGGGTCAGGAAGATCCTCTGGAGGAGGAAATGGCAACCCACTCCAGTATTCTTGCCTGGAGAATCCCCATGGACAGAAGAGCCTGGTAGGCTATAGCCTATAGGGTCTCAAAGAGTCGGACATAACTGAAGTGACTTAGCATGCATGCACAAAGGACAATACCCTCAGTAATACGGGTGGGCCTCATCCAATCAGTTGAGGGCCATGTGAGTTAAAAATGGAAGTTTTCTATAGAAGAAATTCTGCCTCAAAACTATGCTGGTGCCTTGATCTTGGACTTCCTGGCTGCTAGAAATTTAGGAAAAAAGTTTGTGCTGCTTAAAAAAAGAATTGTCCCAGCATCAAATCCTCCCTGAGTTTCCAAAACTTTTCCCCCCAGTACTTCCCCAAATACTTCACTGAAACCCCCAACCTGGGAAAGATGTGTGACTGTCTAGGGCAGCAAGTCTAAGAGTGCCTGTTGACGGTGGTGACCGATAGGGTCCACCCCCACGGTGCGGGCCAGCAGTGCTGTCCAGCTGCCCAGGGAACAGAGCAGGATGGAGGTCTCCAGGACAAAGGCCTTGGAGAAGCTGGGGAACATTGACTGGACGACTGTTATCCAGAAAGTGTGGTCCAGCTCATAGTGGGTTATCATCCAGACCTGGGCAGATGCAGTGATGTGATGGGCCAGACTTGATGTTGGAGCCCCTGGTCATCTGGACTTATTTCGTACAATTACACGAGCCAATTCCTTTAAAGAACATACACACACATACTTATACACACACACATGGGCATCTCCTATTGGGTTGATTTCTCAGGAGAACGTTGCCTAACACAGATGCTATTTTGAATGCATCTGTATTAAAAAATGTTTTCCAGACAGTTTTTATTTTCCTTGACAACTCTTTGATTCAGGTGTTCAACTGGTGTGATGACGATGGTTGTGGAGGTGGGTCGAAGGTGAGGCTGTCGTGCAAACACACACATGTGTATTATGAACCCAGGTCTTGTGTACCTTACCTGCCTCAGGTGGTAAGGAGGACCTGGTCTGATGGGAAGAGCACCTGGTTGAGAGTCAAAGGCCGCTGTTGAGGCCTTGGTCCTGTGACTGACCATTGCTGTTCTATATCAAGGAGATAAGCCCAGGAATGATTAGGGTAATCAATATTATGAACCCAGGTCTTGTGTACCTTACCTGCCTCAGGTGGTAAGGAGGACCTGGTCTGATGGGAAGAGCACCTGGTTGAGAGTCAAAGGCCGCTGTTGAGGCCTTGGTCCTGTGACTGACCATTGCTGTTCTATATCAAGGAGATAAGCCCAGGAACGATTAGGGTAATCAGATAAGGTCATGGACAGAGAAAAGCAAAGCTGTGTGGTATCATTTACATGTGGAATCTTTAAAAAAAGATGATTCCATAGACACAGAGAATAAAATGGTGGTTGCCGTAGGCTGGGGATGTGGAGGGGGAATGGAGTGATGTAGGTCAAAGGGTACAAAATTTTAACTGTAAGAACAAGTTTTAAGGTGCTAATGTAAGCAAGGTGACTATATTTAATTTGGTACTGTATATTTGAAAGTTGCTAAGAGTTGATCTTAAGCACTCTTATCACACACACACACACAGGCACACAAAGAATTAACTACATAAAATGATAGATATGTTGGTTACCTTGATCTTGATAATCATTCCATAATGCATATATATATATCAGATCATTACATTGTACACTATAAACACATACAATTATATTTGCAAGTTATCCCTCAATAAAGATAAAAAGCAAAAACATTTTTTTTAAATAAGGAAAAGCTAATGGAAGTTAAAACATTTTATAAAGGAATATACACAAGTAATTTGGTATCCTTAATTTTTTTTAACTCACATTCTGTCCACAAATTATCTGACATAGCTATTATTTAGAGAGAATATGACCAATGCGTAGAGATGGGCTTGGTTCTCCTTCTGAATGTCAATTCAGCACAGTTCAAGCAAGAAGTGAAAACACAGGGGGCCCGTTTATCCAAACCAGTAAAGTACTTTAAATGAGGTCCCTCAGAGATGCAGATGTGTGTGTGTGATGAGGCAACGATGGGAAGTAAAGCCCTTGCTTGGAAGGGGCTTTGGTCAGGCATTCAGGGTGGAGCTGGGACTCCAAGGCCTTTTTGCCCTTCTTGTTTTGTTTACTTTGCTTAACTTGGCTTTTTAGAATCACTGATCCTGAGAATTTGGGAGAAGGACAGGCCTCAGGGGAGTACCTTTGGCTGGTGACCTTTTGTGCCCAAAACAGGGGAGGATGCTCTTGGCACGTGGCAGGGTTGACAACTGTCCTGGGAAGAAGGGAAAGCATCCCCATCCTGAGCTGGATTTCTTATTGGATTTTTCAGCAGTGGTCTGCAGAGTGCCTTGCACTTTACTCTTTATAAGGTCCTTGAGGGCCACAGAGCACAACTTTCAAGCAAGAAGTGAAAACACAGGGGGCCCGTTTATCCAAACCAGTGAAGTACTTTAAATGAGGTCCCTCAGAGATGCAGATGTGTGTGTGTGATGAGGCAACGATGGGAAGTAAAGCCCTTGCTTGGAAGGGGCTTTGGTCAGGCATTCAGGGTGGAGCTGGGACTCCAAGGCCTTTTTGCCCTTCTTGTTTTGTTTACTTTGTTTAACTTGGCTTTTTAGAATCACTGATCCTGAGAATTTGGGAGAAGGACAGGCCTCAGGGGAGTACCTTTGGCTGGTGACCTTTTGTGCCCAAAACAGGGGAGGATGCTCTTGGCACGTGGCAGGGTTGACAACTGTCCTGGGAAGAAGGGAAAGCATCCCCATCCTGAGCTGGATTTCTTATTGGATTTTTCAGCAGTGGTCTGCAGAGTGCCTTGCACTTTACTCTTTATAAGGTCCTTGAGGGCCACAGAGCACAACTTCCTGTTTTTTTTTTTTTTTAACTCCTTCCTTTTCTGTCTCCTAGACTATCCCATGAGTTTTATGTGGTAAGAGGCCATCAGGACCTGTATTCTAGTATATAATGCTTAATGAATAAATTAATGAAGTCCTACGGATGCTCAATCCACTGGCCATCATTTATCATGGTCATCTCTTGTGTGTCTCCTATCAGGGGCCCTGAGGGGAAGTATCCTGGTGCAGACTAGGAAGAATAGGGGAGGGGAGGAAAGGGGAAGAATGGGGAGAAAATTAATCAAAGAAACAAGGAAAATAATTCCTATCGTCCAGGGAATTGCAACTTCCGTTAAGGAGTTAAGGAGATCAAGTATACTCACACGATGCTAACCATTTGCTCCCCTAAAATTTAATGAGCTTCAACCTGCAATGTCTCATTGCTGAAGAATTAGCAGCCAGCCTGTGTGCAGGCCCAGGGCAGTCTCCCAAGGAACAAAACCTGAGGTGCAAGGGCTTTTAAAGACAAGTCCACTCTGGATGGAGTTGAGTTGGATTAATCAGGGCCAAGTCTGGAGGGGGTGAACTTGGAGAGGGCCTCTGAGCGGGGCAGTGGTGGTTCTCTGAGCTCCAGGTACCCTTGGAAACTGGGAAAAAGCCCTGCCTGCATCCAGCTAAGATCAATGTGTCAGATCCTGCCCGTCTCAAGCTGTCAGGGACCCTCTTCCTTAGAGCACAGTTGGGCAGCACAGTCTTGCATTAATTTAGAGCTAATTGTCAGGTAATGAATTCGATTTGGCTCACCATATTGAAATCCCTTCTGCTCCCAGCTGAACACCAGTAAATCATTTGCATCACAAATCTCCTCTTCACTGGATGCTCAGCTCACCCAAGCTGTTGCTCAGACCCTCTCCTGCCTCCATACATTCCATCATCTTTGAAAGCAGCTGAAAAATCTTCACATTTCCTTGTCAGTGTGCAAAGTTGAGACCCACTTAAGAAAACTGAGTTTGGGTGAGTATCTTTGAAAATTCTAGAATAGTGGTTCTCAAAATGTCATCCCCTGAACCACCAGCATCCTGGTAACTCATTAGACATGTAAATTTTCAGGCCCAACAAAGGTCCGCGTATAGTCAAAGCTATGGTTTTTCCAGTAGTCATGTATGGGTGTGAGAGTTGGTCCATAAAGAAGGCTGAGTACCAAAGAATTGATGCCTTGGAACTGGAGATAAGAAGGGCAGGAAAGCCTGGTGTGCTGCAGTCCATGGGGTCGCAAAGAGTCGGACACGACTGAGCCACTGAAGAAAAACAACTTCCCAAATTAACTGAATCAGAAACTTTGAGGTGGGGCCCAGCAATCTGTGCTTGAAGAACTTTCCAGGGACTTCCCTGGTGGTCCAGTGGTTAAGAATCCACCTATCAGTGCAGGAAACACGGGCTTGATCCCTGCTCCAGGAGGATCCAACATGGCAGAGCAATTAAGTCACAATTACTGAAGCCTGAGCTCTAGAGCCTGTGTTCTACAGCAAGAGACACTCTCTCAACCACAGTAAGGAGTAGCCCCCACTCTTTGCAATTAGAGAAAGCCCACACACAGCAACAAAGACCTAGCACAGGCAATAAACAAATAAAAAGAAACTCTCCAGGTGATTCTGATGCACAATCAGGTTTGAAAACCACCAGTCTATCTAGAATATCCAGTAGGTGCACCAGAATGTCAGTGTCAGAATTTGTCTCAATTCATTTTAACTCTACAAGGCTATCTTCCCTGTTTAGGTTTCTGGATCTTTTCAGAGGCTTCTGAACTTATTTCTCTTCTATCTCTGTATTAGCTAGAATTAGATTCAACTGAGAGAAAACAAGACCAATTTAATACAAGTGACTTAACATAGAATGGAAAGAAGTTGGGGGAAGGCAATCCAAAACTATCTGCTCTGACATGTTAGCATGGCACCTCATGATCCAGGACATCTTCTCAGCACCAATCATCCTATGTGCACTAGAGTCGGTGGGAGAGAGGAAGAGAGAAGGTCATGCTCATTCCTGGAAGTTTCAACCCTTCTATCTTAGACCTCATCGGTCAAGCCTGCCTGCAAAGGAGGCTGGGAAATGTAGTTTTAATTGTGGGTGTTCATGTGCCTAGTGAAAAATCAGGAAATCTACTTCTAAGGAAGAAGAGGAGCTCAGATATTAGTAGGCAATCCAAAACTATCTGCTCTGACATGTTAGCATGGCACCTCATGATCCAGGACATCTTCTCAGCACCAGTCATCATATGTGCACTAGAGTCGGTGGGAGAGAGGAAGAGAGAAGGTCATGCTCATTCCTGGAAGCTTCAACCATTCTATCTTAGACGTCATTGGTCAAGCCTGCCTGCAAAGGAGGCTGGGAAATGTAGTTTTAATTGTGGGTGTTCATGTGCCTAGTGAAAAATCAGGAAATCTACTTCTAAGGAAGAAGAGGAGCTCAGATATTGGCAGAGACAACTAGCCACAAACGACCGCATGGCACAGCCTCTGAGATATATTTCTGCTTTAAAGCCTTCAGGCAAACTTCTCCATGTTCTTTCACACTTCAATGCCTGCTGCACAACACTTTTATTTCAGGAAGAATTCTTCAATCACTTTGAGCATCTCTTCTTTTGACGGCCCCCGTGCCCGTAGACCACTACATTCAATCCCCACTGCCTGTTGATCCACCTAATTTCCGTGTAATAATGATCCACGGTTAGTCTGTAAATGTCTTGAAGCAAGTATGAGGGTGGCATCTTTGCTGGTGGAGTGAAGGTGAGTATCTCAGCTCCTCCTTGACCCCCAACTCCTCACCTGTGAAATGAGGGGATTGTAGATGGTCCCTGGGGTGTCTCCCAGCTCTAGTGTGCCCTGGTGCTCCTTTTCTCATTTCCTTTCCCAACATTTATGACTGTCCCCGGGGTGGAAAGGCAATGAGCCCTGACCAGCTAACTACTCAGCAAACTTGGGCTAGTGGTAGTGAAAGTCGCTCAGCTGTGTCCAACTCTTTGTGACCCCATGGCCTATAGAGTCCATGGAATTCTCCAGGCCAGAATACTGGAAGTGGATAGTCTTTCCCTTCTCCAGGGGATCTTCCCAACCCAGGGATTAGGACCCAGGTCTCCCACTTACAAGCAGATTCTTTACCAGCTGAGCCACAGGGAAGCCTGGTTATAGATGAAGGCAAGGACTTTGAAGCCTGGAAACATAGCTTGGGGCTTGATTTGGAGGGTGGCTTTTGGGAGGCTGGCTCTGGAAATGAGCAATGTAATGTGTATAAAAATTAGGGGAAAGAGATCTGGTAGAGAATCCTATAAGGTTGGTACAGACGAGAGGTCATTTTTCTGATCTCCCCTTGCCCCAAGTTCCACCCCATCTACCACCACTTCCACCATTTTACAGGTTTAAAAAGCAAACAAACAAGCATAAAGACCCTGAGGTCCACAGAGAAGGCAAATAATTTGCCCAAAGTCTTATAACCACTTCATGAAATGACAAAATTGAAAGTCTATTGTATACATATGTGTCTGTGTACATGTGTGTATCACATCTTCTTTATCCATTCATCTTTTAGGGTGCTTCCACGTCTTGGCTGTTGTAAATAGCGCTGGTATGCACATTGGGGTGCATGGATCTTTTAAAATTAGATATATGGATATATGTCCAGGGGTGGGATTGCTGGATCATATGACAACTTTGTTTTTAGTTTTTTGAGAAACCTCCATACTGCTTTCCATAGTGACTCTACCAATTTACATTCCTACTCACAGTGCAGAGTGGGGTTCCCTTTTCTCCACTCTTTCTCTAGCATTTATTATTTGTAGACTTTTTTGGATATTTGTAGCCTTTTTGCTGATGACCATTCTGACTGGTGTGAACTACTTCACTGTAGTTTTGATTTGCATTCCTCTAATAATGAGTGATGTTGAGCATCTTTTCATGTGCCTGTTGGCCATCTGTACCTGGACCTTTTTTCAGTGGATCTTAGGCACTATAGGGTCTTCCCTGGTAGCTCAGCTGGTAAAGAATCTGCCTGCAATGCAGGAGACCCTGGTTCTATTCCTGGCTCGGGAAGTTCCCCTGGAGATGGGATAGGCTGCCCACTCCAGTTTTCTTGCCTGGAGAATTCCATGGACAGAGGAGCCTGGGGGCCTATAGTCCATGGGGTTGCAAAGTGTCAGATACCANCAGCTGGTAAAGAATCTGCCTGCAATGCAGGAGACCCTGGTTCTATTCCTGGCTCGGGAAGTTCCCCTGGAGACGGGATAGGCTGCCCACTCCAGTTTTCTTGCCTGGAGAATTCCATGGACAGAGGAGCCTGGGGGCCTATAGTCCATGGGGTTGCAAAGTGTCAGATACCACTGAGTGACTTTCATACTTCTAGGCATTGCAGTCCATAAACAGACCTACTTTGGTTTACTTGAACAACTAGTTAGCTGAGAAACTGCTCTCAGGACATCTTGTTCCTCAAACACTGAGCACCAATCCAAGCTAGACAAGACAGACACACGAGGCCTTGGCCTGCCGTGCCAGCCTGCCCCTTGCTTCATCTGCGTCCCTGCCCTTGTACGTGTGATGGCCACTGCCTGTGGACATGTTGTCTTGCTGACTCCTCCTGAGTCCCTGCAGCTATCTCCCTGGGGAGACCATTCTCTTCAGTCTCTGTGGAGGTGAGCTGGGTGTCTCCCCTCAGTGCTTACCCCACTGGAGCACCGGCTGCCATGTTAGAGCTGGCTGTTAGCATCTTTCCTTTCTCCCCAGGGAGCTGGTGTTTGCCCGTGTGTGAGTCCCCAGTGCCCAGAGCCCAGTAGGTGCTGGTTAAAGTGAATTTCCTCCTTTAGTTCACAATCTCAGATGTGATTTATCAGTCAACTGCAAACTGGGTTCTGAAAGCGGGGATACAGATGACAGGGGGCACTGGAATTCTGCTGGGAATCCAGCCTCTGCAGTGAGGGAGCATTAACCCAGAGAATAGGGACTGACGATCTGTCAAGGGTGAATTGTGCCACCTGGACGGTGGGCACCTGGAGGTTTCATAGATAGGGCAGATTCCTAGCAGCTGGAGCCATTAAGCAAGTGGCATTTTGGAGGCTGTTTGGGTTGGGCTAGGAACCGAGGAGGGATGGTGGCCAGTGGGAGGGGCTGGTTGCAATGAGTGACCAGCGGGGCAGGAAGAGGGGCTGCAAAGGCTTAAAAGCCACAGAAGAAAGTAGGGAGCCGCGGGAGGCTGTCGAGCAGGGAGAGGCAGGGTAAAGCGGGGTTTTAGGCAGGTGAGTTTCTGGAAGTGGTGGGCAGAGAAGTCTGTGACCTGGGAGGAGAGAAAGAGAGCAGCCGGAGGGACTGGCTTTTCTTTGACCCTTTTTCACATATGCTCCATCTGTAACCTCTTTTAGGTGCTTGTAGCTTGGACACAACCCATACATGGACTATAGGAGCCTCTGCTATTTGTTTACTCATTCTTTCCAAAACATTTTTCTATTGATTCCTATTATGTTCCAGTTCTAATGGTGGTGCTAGGACCACAGATCCCTGTCCTCAAGGGCGTCTGTGACTGGGGACAGACACTGTGCAAATACACCCGATGACCTCTTTTACCTACGCTCTTTCATTTAAAGAAGTTATTTCATTGTGTGCAAAGCTCTAACCACCTGTCCCCACCTTTACCTTCTCGTCTCCCCATCCCCATCTATCTGCTAGTTTTCTTAATGGGGCTACTTATGAACAGTACATTGTCCTTGGGAGATGAAAGTGCTATGTGACCTTGCAGGGGATGACCTTGAAATGTGGACAAGGTGGAATTCCTTCACTGGGTCTCCCGCCCTAGCCTTCTGATGTCTGTCCAGCGAATCTCTCTACTGCCCCCCTGCCGGAGCGGTCTGCATACTGGCGGCCCTCAAGACAGAGACTGGGCAGAAAAGCCCGTTGACATCTCAGCCCCTGGGGGTGTGACATCAACCTCTGATGGCCCCCAGAGGCTGGGACTCCTTTCCCTCCTTGTCCTTCTCTATTTCTCCTTCAGCCTCATGCTGAAGACTAAGGAAAAGGGTTGACAGCACAGAGAAAGTCCCCATCTATCTGCTAGTTTTCTCAATGGGGCTACTTATGAACAGTACATTGTCCTTGGGAGATGAAGGTGCTATGTGACCTTGCAGGGGTGGGGATGACCTTGAAATGTGGACAAGGTGGAATTCCTTCACTGGGTCTCCCGCCCTGGCCTTCTGATGTCTGTCCAGCGAATTTCTCTACTGCCCCCCTGCCGGAGTGGTCTGCACACTGGCGGCCATCAAGACAGAGACTGGGTAGAAAAGCCCGTTGACATCTCAGCCCCTGGGGGTGTGACATCAACCTCTGATGGCCCCCAGAGGCTGGGACTCCTTTCCCTCCTTGTCCTTCTCTATTTCTCCTTCAGCCTCATGCTGAAGACTAAGGAAAAGGGTTGACAGCACAGAGAAAGAGGCTCAGGACTTGCTGGCCTTGGTCTCTGCACACCCAGGCAGCCACCCAGCCAGCCAGCAGCTCTCCCCTGGGGTCGAGGCTCTCCGGGGAAGCCAGTGTGACAGCACACCCCTTTCTGTCTAGAGTGAATCCCCTTCAAGTCAGATTGGTCACTGGCCAGGAATCCTCTCTAATAGAACTTGGTGGTCTGGGCAGGGGCAGGCATGACTGAACATAGGTGAAATTGAGCTAGGTGAAATTGCTTAGTCGTGTCCGACTCTTTGTGACCCCATGGACTGTAGCCCACCAGACTCCTCCATCCATGGAATTTTCCAGGCAAGAATACTGGAGTGGGTTGCCATTTCCTTCTCCAGGGGATCTTCCTGACCCAGGGATTGAACCCGGGTCTCCCGCATTGCAGGCAGACGCTTCGTCTGAACATATGACTGCACATATCCCATGTACTAGGCTGTAGCACATAACATCGTCCCACTTCATCGTCACACAATCCAATATCTTTATATCATCCAGAAGAATGTTGGAATTGGTTTCAAGTCAGGATTAGGTTTATTATAGGGCTTCCCAGATGGTGCTAGTGGTAAAGAACGTGCCTGACACTGCAGGAGCTACAAGAGACAGGGGTTCTATCCCTGGGTTGGGAAGATCCCCTAGAGGAAGGCGTGGCAACCCACTCCAGTATTCTTGCCTGGAGAATTCCATACAAAGAGAAGCCTGGTGGATGCAAAAAGTCGGACATGACTGAAGTGACTTAGCACGCTGGCAGGTTTATTATGTTAATATCATTCATGGGACAGTGGGGCTCAGAGAGGTGAAATTGTTTTCCCAGATTCACACAAACCCTGGTGGTCTGGGATCAGAAGCCCCCAGCTCCTACTCTTAACAACATTGCTGCTCTGCTGGAGGTGCTCACACTGCTCCAGAAATGCAACCTTGTGATGCCCTGCCAGTCTGGACACGTTTCCCCAGCTCTCCCAGTGTTTATCAGCTTCACCTGCCTTCCCACTGCCTCGCAGCACCCCTCTCTGCACGTGGCCCACCTTTGTCTCGGGCACTTGCTAACTGAAGCCTGCACTGTGGATGGGCTGGAACCCTCTTTTCTATACATAGCAACAGAAAATATTGCAGAACAAACATGGACCCCTGCAGTGCCGCAAAGGAGGCTCACTTAAGTTGGCAGCAATTTTGCTAACCTCCTGCTGGAATATTTGCCAATCTGGCCAAGGTTCTGAGCTGCCTGGGGCCCAGGAACACCTCTGCTGTTTAACACTGACCTTGAATGGGCTCCTGTTTCTGGAGGTGGTGAGGGCTGTGTTGTGTGGTTTCTGCTCCCTTGACTTTGGGATCCCAGCAAGGTCGTCGTCCAGTTTCACTTCCAGCTTCATCTACCGGCTTCGGTTCCTGGGCTACTCCTCTCTTCTGTCTTTCAAGCTTAAATTTGCCAGCGAGGCTGGGGTCTGGCCAGGCAGACATTGCTCTGCCCCTGGGTCCAGGCACTTGGGACCACCGCATCCTCTTTCACCAGCATCTTCACCTGGCTCCCCAGGGATGTTTGCAAAGCACATTGTTTTGGATGCTGCTCGTGAGCACCACGTGCAGACAGCCAGGTAGGCGACAGTTATCTCTTGGTTGTAGAAGGGAAATTGTAGCTTGGTGAGGTACCCAAGGCTGTCTACAGTCTCTAACCCAGACCTCTGCCCATGGCTGAGTCATCGCTTCTGGCCCCGTACACACGTGACCCAGCCTCCACTTGGCCTCTTGACTCCTGTTAAGAGAATCATGTCCCACCTGGTTGTGAAATCTGATGGAGGCAGGATGCTGAAGGGGGTATAGGTGGTCTCAATCCTCCCGCTGCGCCCACCACCACCCCCTGAATTCGTTTCACTCAGTCCTTCTCTAGACCACAGAGCTGCCCAGGCAGACACACTTGCCCTCTTGGGACCCTGGCCTGGGCCAGTGTCTCTCCCTCCACTCAGAATTTCCCCATCCCTGCTTGCCCTCATCAAATCTTTTTGAATATAATTTTATTTGTCTATCTATTTTTGGCTGTACGGGCCTTTGTTGTTGTGTAGGCTTTTCTCGAGTTGCAGCGAGGAGGGGTACTCTCTAGTTGTGGTGTGTGGATTGCTCACTGCAGTGGCTTCTTCTGTTGTGGGGCACAGGTTCTAGGGTGTGTGGGCTTCTGCAGCTGGGGCATGTGGGCTCTAGAGCATGGGCTCAGTAGTTGTGGCGCGTGGGCTTAGATGCCCCACTGCATGTGGGATCTTCCTGGACCAGGGATCGAAATCATGTCTCCTGCATTGGCAGGCGGATTCTTTACCACTGAGCCACCAGGGAAGCCCCCTTATCAAATCTTACTGGCCCTGCTTCTCCAAATTCTCAGAACCTGCTTGTGAGCAGGTAGATGGACCTAAAAATTAGAGGTCGATTATTCTGGGTCCCTCTTGGGAGTATTGATAGTGGTTTGGGGGAGCAGTGAGCAGCTCTGGACTCCTGTATAGTTATTTGCCAGCTCAGTACCTATTACTACCTCACATCTGAACAACCTAATCACATCATTCTTCCCTCTCTCTCCATCTTGATTACTTCTGGCTAAAATCAGCCGTTTTTGAAACTGCAACTGAATGAAGAACATCTTTGTGATGCCGTAAGGGGATGCCTCTGCCTATGGTTGGAATGTGGAGGGCCAAGAATTGAGCCCACGTGTGCTGGCCTGTGGGCCGTTGTCACCTCCAGCTCTGAGCCTGCGGTGGTGTGCAGCAGCTAAGCGTAGACTGTAGATCCAGCATGTCTGGGCTTGAACCTGGGCTCTGCCCCTCCCTAACTCTGTGACCCTTGGCCGGCTCCTCACCCTCTCTGCAGCTGATGGGTAACACGGGAAGATGCTAGTACCTGCTTTCAAGAGCAGTAGTGAGGGTTAATGCGTGTAAAGCCAAAATCATGTCTCCTGCATTGGCAGGCGGATTCTTTACCACTGAGCCACCAGGGAAGCCCCCTTATCAAATCTTACTGGCCCTGCTTCTCCAAATTCTCAGAACCTGCTTGTGAGCAGGTAGATGGACCTAAAAATTAGAGGTCGATTATTCTGGGTCCCTCTTGGGAGTATTGATAGTGGTTTGGGGGAGCAGTGAGCAGCTCTGGACTCCTGTATAGTTATTTGCCAGCTCAGTACCTATTACTACCTCACATCTGAACAACCTAATCACATCATTCTTCCCTCTCTCTCCATCTTGATTACTTCTGGCTAAAATCAGCCGTTTTTGAAACTGCAACTTAATGAAGAACATCTTTGTGATGCCGTAAGGGGATGCCTCTGCCTATGGTTGGAATGTGGAGGGCCAAGAATTGAGCCCACGTGTGCTGGCCTGTGGGCCGTTGTCACCTCCAGCTCTGAGCCTGCGGTGGTGTGCAGCAGCTAAGCGTAGACTGTAGATCCAGCATGTCTGGGCTTGAACCTGGGCTCTGCCCCTCCCTAACTCTGTGACCCTTGGCCGGCTCCTCACCCTCTCTGCAGCTGATGGGTAACACGGGAAGATGCTAGTACCTGCTTTCAAGAGCAGTAGTGAGGGTTAATGCGTGTAAAGCCCCCAAACCAGCCGAGCACCAGGCATATAATAAATCCACAAGACCTCCTAAAAAATGTGAGCTATTGTACTTCTTATTATGCAGCTATCTTGCTCTTGCCATTCTTGGACATCTTAATAACAATGTATAAGTATGCATAGTGCTTCTCAGTTTAAAAAAACAGAGCACTTCGTACATTTAGCAGGAGTGAAGGTTACAGGATATGCCCCAAGGTCACATAGTCATGGAGGGAGCAGTGCTTGGTCTTAAAATTGGGCCCAAGTTCTTTCTTTTTCTTTTAAGTCTCTTTATATTACTCAACACCACCTTGTATAGAATGGGTGGGAAAGCTGTGGATGACCCAGTAACTCCTAATTACAGGGGAGAAGAAAACACCCCCAAAGCTAGCTCATTTTGAGAATAGCATGTTTGGAAAAAAAAAATTACAAATGAAATTCTAAACCCATCCCAGAGGCAGCTGCAATTCTTTGCCAGCCCCTGGAGTTCAAAGAGGGAGACGTAAAGAAGGTCTTGAGGAGAATTACTTAATTCGGAGCATTGGAAACCCAACAATTATTTGCTTAAAAATAGAATTTGCTGAAACAACTTCCAGCTTCTTATTCTTCTCACTGCATAATAAAGTAATTAGCAATTTGTGTCACTCCAGTAATTTTTCTCCTTCTCCTAATCACCAACAGTGACACTGCTCCCATGCTGGGGTTCCAACACATATACTCACACATAGATAGATATACACACATACCTACTCATTCCTATCTGAATCCTTGGAAGAAGGTGGATGCCTTATTTTCTGTGGTTGCTTTGTTGGAATGAGAAGTTCTGTGACCCCTAAAATTTTTCCACTACCATACATATATATATATATATATATGACAATCTGGGTGTTGTCCTAAGTAGTAGAAAGGAGGGCAGAGAACTGTCAAAATATCCTCAAATATCACAAGAAGCTGTTATGAGCAATTTGAGTACCACCTGTGCAACTGAAAATCAAGACTTTTACCTGACAAAAGGATTTGTTTGGAAGTATGGGTTATATTACTGTTTAATGAGATGGGCCTTACAAATGTTTGAAAAGTAAATCACATTTATTTATACATTTGTTAGATTGAAAAGAAGGAAGCTGGATCAAATAATGGACAGTCTAGGATAATCCAGAATGAAATTATAAGGAAAACTTACATGTGTCTTAATACCAACTATGGGCTCGATTTATAATCAGCTATTATAAATCAAATATTCAGCTATTTGAAACAAAGCAATGGTAGGGGAAATTTTGTCCCTAAGTTTATCTGACTGAATTTATAAAGGACTTTAAGTGACTATGAGAAACTAGAGAAAGGAGGTTCAAAAGATTGGTTCTTTTCCCTGTTTATCATCTAATAGTCTATTATATTCAAATTCCCATAGAGTAAGTCCCCTATATATGAGCAAGTTCTGTTTTGAGAGTGTGTTCATAAGCCCAATTTGTTTGTAAGGTCAACAAAGTTAGCCTAGGTACCCAACTAACACAATCGACTATATAGTACTGTACTGTAATAGGTTTATAATACATTTCACACAAATAATACATGGAACACAAAAGCAAAAAATATTTTTAACCTTATAATACAGGTCCTTGAAAGGCACAGTAGTACAGTACAACAGTTGGCATACAGGGGCTGACATCGAGTGAGCAGGCAAGAATTACTGACTGAAGGACTGTCAGCAATAGGAGACAGAGGGCAAGCTGTAACTTTGCTCACACCTGAAGTTGATGGCACAGGCTCTCGTTCCTTGCTCAATTCAGTTCTATCTATGTGTGCTATGCTCAATTGTGTCTGACTCTTTGCTACCCCATGGACTGTAGTCCACCAGGCTCCCTGTTCATGGGAATTTTCCAGGCAAAAATACTACAGGGGGTAGCCACTTCCTTTTCCAGGGGATCTTCTGGATCCAGGGATCGAACTCACGTCTCCTGTGTCTCCTCCCTTGGCAGGCAGATTCTTTACCACTGAGCCACTTGGGAAACGCACAGTTCTGTCTATCCTCATGAAAAGATGATCCAGTAATGTCTGGGTAGTAGCTCTTTTTTTCCTCATCGTAGATGACACGGTAGCACTGGCTTGTAGTCTGGATGGCTGCTATAGCCCTTATGTAACACTCAGTGTTCAGGGCCTGTGCCTTGAAAATTAACAGTGCCTCCTCAGCGGTGCCAGCTACATCATCACTGCTTTTCCGCCTGCTTCCGGACATCCTGGGCTCAAAATAAAGATACTGCACTACTGTACTGCATACAGTTCTGTACAATAAGGTACACAAAAGCACAACCACCTGTGGAGGATGCGTGTGTGTGACCATGCCTGCCAGACATGTGAACTCGTGTGGCTGAGTGGACATGCAAACACATTCACACCTTTGATTGCTCATAACTTGAAGGTGCATACATATGGGACTTGCTGTACTGTCATAACTAGTATTATTGCTAACATTTATTGACTGTTCACCATATACTAGGCACTTTGCTAAGAGGTTTACCTTCATTATATCCTTTAATCCTCATATCAACTTTATAAGTTAGGTATTAACATTATTTCCGTTTTATAGATGAGGAATGTGGTGTAGACTGTGTTGCTTATCCAATATCCATTCTTTTCTTTTTTTGCCCATAATACTAAAACCCAGATTTTATTTGGGCTGGTAATATGACAGGCTAACGGCCTGCATTTTCCCACCCTTAGAGCTAGGCATGGCCATGTGACTAACTTCTGAGCAAGGAGATAGCAGAATTGTTGTGTATACCATCCAGAAGCGCACCCCAAAGTATCTGACTCCTCTGAGCAGCGCACCATTCTTGTCATCACTTCGTTTTATGCTCTCTGAAGATGTGATATCTGACAGAGTGCTGTTTCTAGTAGCTGTTAAATCGGCAGTTCAGACTCATTCTTCTGCTGAGGATGGCTAGAAAGGCTAGATGAAGTATATCTTTAAAAATCTGTTACGGACTTCCCTGGCAGTCCAGTGGTTTAGAACTTGGTACTTTCACTGATGGGGGCCNTTATGCTCTCTGAAGATGTGATATCTGACAGAGTGCTGTTTCTAGTAGCTGTTAAATCGGCAATTCAGACTCATTCTTCTGCTGAGGATGGCTAGAAAGGCTAGATGAAGTATATCTTTAAAAATCTGTTACGGACTTCCCTGGCAGTCCAGTGGTTTAGAACTTGGTACTTTCACTGATGGGGGCCTGCCGGTTTGATCCTTGGTTGGGGAACTAAGATCCTGCAAGCCAGTCAAAAAAACCTGCTTGAAAGTATCAGGAAAATTACAGGTCAATGAATAATTATTGGACCAAGTCCTGTGACAAGAGGGAAAGCTGGTGAAAGGTGAGCATGGATTTTCTGGCTAGTTTTCTCCTAAGATGTCTGACAATTTCAGAAGATGTGGCTGAGGGACTAAGATGCCAAGTGAGGGACTTACCTGGCAGTCTAGTGGTGAAGACTCTGAGCTGCCACTGCAAGGGGCATGGGTTCGCTCCTTGGTCAGGGAACTAGATCCCATATGCTGTGTGGTGAGGCCAAAAATGCATACATATACGTGCATGCTAAGTTGCTTCAGTTGTGTCCGACTCTTTGCAACCCCACGGACTGTAGCCCGCCAGGCTCCCCTGTCCATGGGATTCTCCCGGCAAGAATACTGGAGTAGGTTGCCAGCCCTCGTCCGCGGGATCTTCCCAAACCAGTGATCGAACCCGCATCTCTTTCATCTCCTGCATTGGCAGGCAGGTTCTTCCCCACTAGTGCCACTTGGGAAGCTCCTATACTGTGTATACCCGTGGCCTTTAGGAAATGACATTATGATGAGAACAACCACAGGTAGGTCTAGTAACAC
>SJYT01055384.1:0-11965 GCA_006410635.1 Cephalophus harveyi | reverse complement strand
AAATGATAATGAATATTTATATTAAATAATAGTGTTTATCATATTTAAAGGGGAAACATCAGATATATTCTGGTTCAGATGAGGAATAAGATAAAAATATTTGGTCTCATGATAGTAATTGATATTGTCCTGGATATCCTAGCCAATGCAAAAAGATAGGAAGCAGAAACTAGGCTACCTGAAAGGAAGCCAAAAATTAATATGATTGTCTACCCAGAAAACCTAACAGAATCAATTGACAACCTACTAGAGCTAATAAAAAATTAGGAAGATGGCTGAATATGAATAAATATACAAAGTAAGCACTTTCCCAATTTAACAGCAATAGTTGGTTTAAATATATAATAGGGAAAGTGTTTCTACTTAAAACAATTACAAAAGTATAATATGCTAGGAATAACTCAACAGTGAACATTATCAATTTCTCCTGATGAATATTAAAAAAGACCAGAGTCAAAGACCTCCAGACCAGAAGACTGAATATTGAAGAAAGGCCTGCTCATCCCAGGTTCATTTACAGGATTAATCAAACGCCACTGAAAATTTCAGTGGGAATCACTTTCACATCTGAAAAACAAAAAGCCCTGGACAAATAATAGATGAAAATAGTCAACAGTATTTTTAAAGAATAATATTGATGGGATCATTTTCTTTCAAAGAGTAAAAGACTTTTAAGTGAAGTGGGTCTAAATTAGCATTTTCCTGGAACTTAATTTTGCCATTTATATCAAGCAGCTTTACCCCAGTAATTCCTCTGTAATATTTTATCCTGATACACATTTTCAGAGTTGCAGATAAAGTTTTATAATGTTCATCACGGAAGTGTTTATAATAATGTTTCTAAAATTGGCAAACACTGAATTTTGTTAAATCAGTGGTGATATATTTTAAAATAGATGTTATTCAGCCATCACAATTATAAAGAAGGCTCGTTAATAAGCTATGTAGCACATTCTATTTTCCAAAGATGGCTATAGAGATATCTTCCATCCTACCTGTTCTTCAGCAATGTGACCTTGCCGCTTCCCTCTGAGGGCTGGAGAACATCTCTCCATTGCCTGGAATGTGGTTGGGTCCCAAACCACAAAATCATGAGTAAAAGAAAATTATTGTTTTAAACCACTCTGTGTGTGTGAGTTGCTCAGTCGCAGTTGCTCAGCTGTTACTCATAGCGACAGTTGCTCAGTGTGTCTGACTCGTTTGCAACCCCATGGACTGTAGCCTCCAGGCTCCTCTGTCCATGAGATTTTCCAGGCAAGAACACTAGAGTGGGTTGCCATTCCCTTTGCCAGGGGTTATTCCCAGCCCAGGGATAGAACCCAGGTCTCCTGTGTCTCCTGCATTACAGGCAGATTCTTTACGGTCTGAGCCCCCAGGGAAGTCTAAACCACTAGGTTTTGATATAGTTTGTTACACAGCAACAGAGAAGTGAGCAAATAAAGGGATTTTAGACACAGTAAATGAAAACACGTGTTATTAAACAACATATACTTTGTAATTCAGTTAAAAGTAATGTATATGTGTACACAGAACAGAGATAGAAGGATTTACGGGGAAATGCTAGCAGTGATTATTTTGGATTGTGGGATTACTCTGCTTCTCATTTTCTTCTAAAGCTGCCTTATTTCTCAAATTTCTATGATAACTGTGTATTATTTTATAATAAGACAAAAAATATAAAATCATGTTTTGTTTTATTTTTTTAAATATTGGAGTAGAATTCCTCTGGGCTTACTGGGGGCTCAGTGGTAAAGAACCCACCTGCAATGCAGGTGGTGTGGGTTTGATACCTGGGTCAGGAAGATCTCCTGGAGAAGGAAATGCCAACTCACTCCAGTATTCTTGCCTGGGAAATCCCAAGGACAGGGAAGCCTGGCAGGCTATAGTCCATAGAGTCACAAACAAGTTGGACTCAGCAGCTGAACAACAGCAACAAACAACAGTAACTCCTTTACAATGTCGTGCTGGTTTCTGTTGTATAACAACATGAGTCAGCTCTGTGTATATGCATGTCCCTTCCGTCTTGAGCCTCCCTCCCACCCCCTCCCCGCATCCTGCCCTTCTAGGTACCGTGGAGCCCCAGCCAAGCTCCCTGGACTCTGCAGCAAAACACTGTGAATGCTACTCTCCCAAGTCACCCGCCCTCCTCTTCCCACTGTGCGCACATGCCTGTTTGCTACATCTGTGTCTCTGTTCCTGCCCTGCAAATAGGCCCATCTGTACTATTTTTCTAGATCCCGTATCTGTATGTGTTAAAATATGATATTTATTTTTCTCCTTCTGACTTCTTCACTCTGTCTTACAGACTCTAGGTCCATCCACAGCATTACAAATGACCTAATTTTGGATGCTATTTTGATGACAGATAGATGCTCTCAAATCTGTGTTACTTGAAAAGAACAAGATCCAAACACTGTCTCTGAGGGTTTACCTATTCTTTGGAACGCATGTTTCCAAGAGGGAACTTTGGCAAGAAAGCATTGTTTTTCTTTCCACCTTTTTTTTTTTTCTCACTTGCTTCTCAGCAAAAGAGAAGGAATGATTTTCTTAACTGGTGAGACAATGAGCTTGAACACCCTCTGCTCATCAGTCCTCTTTGGGGGAGTTTAAATGCACAATGTGTACAGTGGCTGCTCCCCAGAGTGGACAGACCTTGATGCCAGGGGCGGGGGGAGGGGGGAGAGAAGTGTGCTCCCTAGGTGGGAAGTGCTCTGTTTCTACCCCAGGTGTGAGCGCAGGAGGTGAGGTCAGGCCTGCCTTCCCAGGTCTGCTGTGCACCGCCTGCTCTGGGAATCAGACAGTTCAGAGCAGAATCCTCTCACCTGCAGCTGACTCGTGAGGTGCGTGCCTTGAGAATCCCATTCTGAAGACTGAGGTGGGGATGGGATGTCAACTAGAAAGCCTGTTTGGACACGAGCCCAGCCATGTCCTCTGAGCTTCCTCTCTGCCGGAATCCTTACCTAAAGCCTGTGTGTATTCATCAGAGGGAGGAAGAGTGGATTGATAATTTTCTTAAAAACTGTAGTGGTATCTGTGTGTGCATGCTAAGTCGCTTCAATTGTGTCTGACTCTATGCAACCCCATGGACTGTACCTACCAGGCTCCTCTGTCTGTGGGATTCTCTAAGCAAGAATACCAGAGTGGGTTGCCATTCCCTCCTCCAGGGGATCTTCCCAAGCCAGGGATTGAACCCCTGTCTCTTGTTTTCCTGCTGGCAGGCAGATTCTTTACCACTAGCACCACCTGGGTAGCCTAAGCAGTATCTGTAAATGAACTGAATTCAATTTACATATTTAAAAGCATACATATATATATATATATTACAGATATGAATTGCTTATGTTATATACCACAAGAATTATGAAAGACAGTTCATCAAAATAGTAACAGTGATAGACCTCTAGATGTTGGGATTGTCTCTATTTATTTATACCCTTTGTAGTGTACTACGCAAGCATAGATAACTTTTATAATCAGGAAGGAAATCATTAACATTTTAAAATGAAGTTCGATTGTCTGAGATTACTCTGGCATCACATATCTAGGCTCCTTAGACAGCTATTGCTGTCTAGTTGATTTACAATGTTGTGTTAGGTCCAGGTATACAGCAAAGTGATTTGGTCACACACACACAGAGATGTATATACCTATATTTTTTTTCCCTAATTCTTTTCTGTGCTTCCTTCTGGGCCAAGGCAAGCTCTGCTTTCCTGCATCCTTTGGGAAGGCCAATTTTCTAAAATAAAATCCTGGGGTAATCAGAAAAGGCATATAACTCCGGGCCTTTTGTAGTTTGGGGAAATGAAAATGCTTTGTCTTCTACCATCACATAAGCCATTTGCATCATTTGGAGAATACTTGTGTTGACTAGTTACATCAGTCAGGAAAACAAACATAATTAACAAAGAGAATTTAATATAAGGGTTTACTTAAACAGGTGTTAAGGAATTGCAAAAGCAAAAAAGGAGCATTGAGGTAGCACAGATACAATAAGCGCAGGAAACAGCTGCTATTCCTAGGACTGGGGAACGGGAAGAAGGTGGAAGTGTGGAAGAAGGGACCTGCAGAGCTGGGACCTCATGGATAGCGATGATAGTAAAATGTAACTAAACAGGGAATAATAAGTTTGGGGTATTAATTACCTTTGTTGGTTAAAAAAAATTTTTTTAATTGAAGTACAGTTGATATTTACAAGCTGTGCTAATTTCAGACATACAGCAAAGTGATTCAGTTACACACACATATGTATATTCTTTTCTTCCCAATTCTTTTACATTATAGTTTATTACAAGATATTGAATATAGTTCCCTGTGCTGTACAGTAAGTCCTTGTTTATCTGCTTTATATATGGTAGTGTGTATCTATTAATCCCATACTCAATGTATCCCTACTCCCATCTCCTTTGGTAACCATACATTTGTTTTCTATATCTGTGAGTCTGTTTCTGTTTTATAAATGTTCATTTGTATTATTTTTTTAGATTCCACATATAACTAATATCATATAATATTTGTCTTTGTCCGACTTACTTCACTTGGCTTGATAGTCTCTAGGCCCATTAGAACTTTTTTATTTTTAAATAATTATAGACTCACAAAAGTGATTTGGTCACACACACACAGAGATGTATATACCTATATTTTTTTTCCCTAATTCTTTTCTGTGCTTCCTTCTGGGCCAAGGCAAGCTCTGCTTTCCTGCATCCTTTGGGAAGGCCAATTTTCTAAAATAAAATCCTGGGGTAATCAGAAAAGGCATATAACTCCGGGCCTTTTGTAGTTTGGGGAAATGAAAATGCTTTGTCTTCTACCATCACATAAGCCATTTGCATCATTTGGAGAATACTTGTGTTGACTAGTTACATCAGTCAGGAAAACAAACATAATTAACAAAGAGAATTTAATATAAGGGTTTACTTAAACAGGTGTTAAGGAATTGCAAAAGCAAAAAAGGAGCATTGAGGTAGCACAGATACAATAAGCGCAGGAAACAGCTGCTATTCCTAGGACTGGGGAACGGGAAGAAGGTGGAAGTGTGGAAGAAGGGACCTGCAGAGCTGGGACCTCATGGATAGCGATGATAGTAAAATGTAACTAAACAGGGAATAATAAGTTTGGGGTATTAATTACCTTTGTTGGTTAAAAAAAATTTTTTTAATTGAAGTACAGTTGATATTTACAAGCTGTGCTAATTTCAGACATACAGCAAAGTGATTCAGTTACACACACATATGTATATTCTTTTCTTCCCAATTCTTTTACATTATAGTTTATTACAAGATATTGAATATAGTTCCCTGTGCTGTACAGTAAGTCCTTGTTTATCTGCTTTATATATGGTAGTGTGTATCTATTAATCCCATACTCAATGTATCCCTACTCCCATCTCCTTTGGTAACCATACATTTGTTTTCTATATCTGTGAGTCTGTTTCTGTTTTATAAATGTTCATTTGTATTATTTTTTTAGATTCCACATATAACTAATATCATATAATATTTGTCTTTGTCCGACTTACTTCACTTGGCTTGATAGTCTCTAGGCCCATTAGAACTTTTTTATTTTTAAATAATTATAGACTCACAAGGAGCTGTAAAAGCAGTACCTATCACTCAGCTTCCTCTGCTAGTGACATCTGTGCATCATGAAAACCAGGTAAAAGAACAGCACAATGCAATTAATTTAACTACTGACCTAGATTTTACCAGTTTTGCACTTATATCTTTGTATATATACAGATTTATATAACCACCACGGCCACAATCTAGATATATAAGTGTCCCATCACCACAAACGTGGCTTCTTCTACAAACCAAGAAATGCCAAAGACTGCCAGCAAACCACCAGAAGCCAGGAGACAGGTGTGGAACAGAGCATCCCTCCCAGCCCTGGAAGAGAATCACTCCTGCAGACACCTTGATCTTGGACTTCTTGCCTCTAGAATTGAGACAACACATTTCTCAGTTCTAGGCACAATGAGCTAGTTCTGGGAGCATGGAAAGAACTGGAAGTTGGGACCAGCTGCCACTTTCGGACCAGAGCAACATTTCTGGGGGGTGGGCAGCATGCCGGAAGGAACTCTAGTAACAAGGATTTACCATTTCTGTTGCTGAAGTCACCCAGTTTGTGGTGCTTTGCAGCCCTCACAAATGAATACAGTAGGTTTTATAGAACTGTACTTATAATGGCAACTGTGCTCAAAATTAGTTCATAAGATTCCTGAGATTCTGTGAAGCAAGCTTGCTTCAACATACCACGGCCAAGAAGGGGGCACAATGAGCTAGTTCTGGGAGCATGGAAAGAACTGGAAGTTGGAACCAGCTGCCACTCTGGGACCAGAGCAGCCTTGCTGGGTGGGGCAGCATGCCTGAAGGATCTCCAGCCACCCAGCTTCCCTCCAGCACCTTCAGTCACCTAGGGTATATAGGTAGCTGCGCTTCCCTGCTAGAACCTCCAAACAAGCTCTCAAGAAGAGATGGTTAAATTTGGAACTGAGAGACAAGAGTTTAATATCCAAACGCACTGGCTTTTTTAGAAGACTCTTCCAGATCTTCTAGTCTTTTATTCAGTTCAGCTAAGATTCTGGGTTTCCTCTGGACCATAAGCTGCTAGCCAAGGAGACAAGTATTTCAGTCTTGTTATTGTTCAATTGCTAAGTCATGTCTAACTCTTCGTGACCCCATGGACTACAGCACGCCAGGCTTCCCTGCCCTTCTCCACCTCCTGGTGTTTGCTCAAACTCATGTCCATTGAGTCAGTGATGCCATCCAACCATCTCATCCTCTGTTATCCCCTTTTTCTCCTGTCTTCTGTCTACTTACAGTCATGTTTTGTAACTTATTTCCAGAAATGTATCACTTGTGCCATATTTTGAGTCTCATCATTTTTAAAAAAATGTCTATTTATGTCTTTGACTGCCTTGGGTCTTAGTTGAGACACAAGGGATCTTTTTACTTCATGCAGGATCTTTCGCTTCATTGCACAGACTCTCTAGTTGTGGCACGTGGCCTCAGTAGTTGCAGTGCAAGTCCTTAGATGCTCCATGGCACATGGGATCTTAGTTCCCTGACCAAGGATTGAACTCATATTCCCTGCATTACAAGGCAGATTCTTAGTCACTGGACCACCAGTGAAGACCCCTGAGCCTTACCGTTTAAAAAAAAAAATGCATGTTACAAAAAAGCATGCTGTCTTTTTCTTGTGTCATAGTCCCAAGAGTGGATTGACTGTATTTTCTCAAGAAGGTTTCTTACTATAATAATAAAAAGGAGGGGAAATTAGGATTTAGTATATGAAAATTTGATTTACAAAAAACTTTTTCAGGACATGTATGTTCTTTGAATACAGCAAGATTCTCCTGGGATGCTTGGAAATCCATCATTCCCCTTGGAAGGAAAAGGAACTTCTTAGAAAGCCCTAACAGCCAGGGAATGACTAATTGTAGGCTGCCTCCCTGTGTAGGTTAATTCTCTCCTTGCTAAGTAGCCTGAGATGAGTGGAGTTGTTCTTTCCGGGGCCCCAGGACCAGCCCAGTATTTTTCCTGCAAGCTCTGAGCATAGCGCAGTCCCCCGGCACATTTCCACTAATGATCCAAACTGATACTGCAGCATCTGCGCTTACATCAGACTCACAAGCTAGAAGGCATCCAACCTGGGTGAGGCATTTCTGTTGGAGCCCGCATCTTTCTTGCAGCACACCAGCCATTTCACTACCTTCTTGGGCATCATATTTCCAGATTGTCTTTGAAAAACAATTGAAAATCTAACCCCCCATTATAAATGCAATGAATGCTTATTGCAGATATTTTCAGAAATACAGAAAATTATGGAAAATAAAATATAATTTGAAGTCATGTGACTTTAAATACCATCTAAGTTTAACAGGAAAAGGAATCAAATGCATGTGTTTACTTAAAAGATAATGTGATTTTTTTTCTTTTTCTTGGTAATGAATGCTAGGGAAAAGTAAACAATATTTGGTTTCAATATTCTTTTCTTCCCTGCCTTGACCCTTGGGAGAGCCAAGCCTTATGGTTCTCTTCCAGGGTTCTCCACAATGCTGCCACCAAGGCATGCCTCTTTCTTGTCTTATTTTTTCAGTGCCATAATATTAGTTGCTTAATCATGTCTAGCTCTTTGTGACCCCATAGACTGTAGTCCACCAGGCTCCTCTGTCCATGGAATTTTCCAGGCAAGAATACTGGACTAGGTAACTATTCCCTTCTCCAGGAGGTCTTCCTGACCCAGGGATCGAACCTGGATCTCCTGCATTGCAGGCAGATTCTTTACAACCTGAGCTACCGAGGCTTACTTCTTTTTTGTCATATTTTTTCAGTGCCATGCTCTTGGATAATTTTGGATAGTAGTCAAGTCTGAGAAGAATGATCTGGGTGACCATCATGCCATGACAAGACCGGTTAGAAGTGGAATGCTTTATCAGGACTGTCATGACCAAGATGTTGGCTGGGGCAGCAAACAATAGGTAAGCTATTACATGGGCAGCGGATACCAGACATTTGGGGAAATACAATGATGGGGAGCTCCGTAGAGGAAGGGACTGTGGAGATCCTTCCTTCTCAGAGATTTCAGTTCCTGTTTCCACCTCCCTCCACTTCAGTTCAGTTCAGTCACTCAGTCATGTCCGACTCTTTGTGACCCTATGAATCGCAGCACACCAGGCCTCCCTGTCCATCACCAACTCCCGGAGTTCACTCAGACTCACGTCCATCGAGTCAATGATACCATCCAGCCATCTCATCCTCGGTCGTCCCCTTCTTCTCCTGCCCCCAATCCCTCCCAGCATCAAAGTCTTTTCCAATGAGTCAATTCTTCTCATGAGGTGGCCAAAGTACTGGAGTTTCAACTTTAGCATCATTCCTTCCAAAGAAATCCTAGAGTTGATCTCTTTCAGAATGGACTGGTTGGATCTCCTTGCAGTCCAAGGGACTCTCAAGAGTCTTCTCCAACATCACAGTTCAAAAGCATCAATTCTTCAGCGCTTAGCCTTCTTCACAGTCCAACTCTCACATCCATACATGACTACTGGAAAAACCATAGCCTTGACTAGATGGACCTTAGTCGGCAAAGTAATGTCTCTGGTTTTGAATATACTATCTAGGTTGGTCATAACTTTTCTTCCAAGGAGTAAGCGTCTTTTAATTTCATGGCTGCAATCGCCATGTGCAGTGATTTTGGAGCCCCCCAAAATAAAGTCTGACATTGTTTCCACTGTTTCTCCATCTATTTCCCATGGAGTGATGGGACCAGATGCCATGATCTTCGTTTTCTGAATGTTGAGCTTCAAGCCAACTTTTTCACTCTCCTCTTTTACTTTCATCAAGAAACTTTTTAGTTCCTCTTCACTTTCTGCCATAAGGGTGGTGTCATCTGCGTATCTGAGGTTATTGATATTTCTCCCGGCAATCTTGATTCCAGCTTGTGTTTCTTCCAGCCCAGCGTTTCTCATGATGTACTCTGCATAGAAGTTAAATAAGCAGGGTGACAATATATAGCCTTGACGTACTCCTTTTCCTATTTGGAACCAGTCTGTTGTTCCATGTCCAGTTCTAACTGTTGCTTCCTGGCCTGCATACAGATTTCTCAAGAGGCAGTCCTGGATAAAGCGTCTGGACTGTGGTCACATGGAGAGTTGTTGTTCAGTTGCTCAGTCATGTCCAGCTCTTTGTGACCCCAAGGATTCCAGCACGCCAGGCTTCTCTGTTCTTCACTAGCTCTGGGAGTTTGCTCAAACTCTTGTCCACTTGAAGAATACAGTGAAGTGAGTGAAAGTCGCTCAGTTGTGTCTGACTCTTTGCAACCCTATGGATTGTCCATGGATTTCTCTAGGCCAGAATACTGGAGTGGGTACTGGAGTGGGTAGCCTTTCCCTTCACCAAGGGATCTTCCCAACCCAGGGGTTGAACTCAGGTCTTCCTCATTGCGGGCGGGTTCTTTACCAGCTGAGCCACATGGGAAGCCCAGACTACAATGGTGGTCTCTAATTTCCCTCTTACCTCCCCTGTCCTCCCACTTCCCCCTCCCACTAGTGCCGGAATTAGCATTTCAGTTGGTTATCTCTAGCTTTGACCTGCCATTCATATGCAGATCTTCTCTTCTGTCAAGGCTGGATTGAGACTTCACCTTAGAGGAAACTGGCCCTGCGGTGAATTCAGTGAGGGGAAGAGAGGAAAATTACTATGAGGTTTTTAACAAGCGTTGTTCCTATTCTGCTTTTCAGGAAGAAATTCAGAGATGATGTAATGGCAGCTAAAACAAGGATTTTGGATTAGACTGGGTTCCACTCTTGGCCCTGTCAGTTCCTTGCTATGTGATCTTGGCAGGTTATAACCTTTCCATCCATCAGTTTCCTCCTCTGTAAAAATGGGCTGAGAATACTTTTTTGTAGAGTTTTCACTGTGAAAGAATTGAGTTGTACTACAGGTGGTACCTAATACAGCTCCCCCAACCAGTGATCCCACAGTAAATGCTAATAAGCACATAAAAGGTGATCCTGGGAAAGGAATTGACATCTGAATCTACCCACACCCTTGGATGGGGGTAGGGAATCGGCGCAAGACAGCCCTTCAGAAGCTCGACTGGGTTTTGTTTGTTGTTCAGCTGCCCAGTCATGTCCGACTCTCTGTGACCCCATGGACTGCAGCACACCAGGCCTCCCAGACTTAGACCCCTGAATTGTCAAGTGGACGCATTGTCCTGCCTCTGCTGGTGACTGGTCCCTACTTGAGCCCTAGATCAACCCTTCTACTTAAGGACTGGCTCCCCTCCCTCACTACTCAAAGGCATTCCTACAGCAATTTCCACTGTTATCTCCTAAATCACTCATTCGTCTTCTCCCTATTTGTTTTATTCCTGTACTGTGCTGACCATTCCCATGAGCACTCATATATGTTGCTATTTCTTCCATCTGAAAAAAGCTTAAAATTCATTTTTGGCTTCATCCTCCCTTCCAGCTCCCACCCCACTTATCTTGTTTGCTTCACAGCAAAACTCCTAGAAAAGTTGTCTGTGCTTATAGGTTCTGATATTTCTCCTTCTGTTCTCTCTTGAGCCTTTTCCAGACTCAGGAGATGAATTTGTGGAAACTAATCTTTTGAAGATCACCAGTGATGTCCAACTTGCCATTCTAGTCTTCATTCCTTGATTCTCCTCTAACTGGACCAGCTGTGTTTCATTCAATGGTTTACTGTCTCTTCCTGGAAGCATTTCTTCTCTTGGCTTGTAGAACACATCCTTTTCTGGCCCTTCTCCTTCTTTACTGCTCTATCCCTCTCAAGCTCTGGTGCTGACTTCACCCAACTTCCTGGCCTCTAAACCTTGGAATATCCTAGGGCCTAGGGCTCAGACTTCTTCTCTTTTAAACTTTTACTCATCCTCATGGTGACCTCATCCAATCCCATTGGCTTAAGCAAAGGAGAAAAGGAAAGATATAAGCACCTGAATGCAGAGTTCCAAAGAATAGCAAGGAGAGATAAGACGGCCTTCTTCAGCGATCAATGCAAAGAAATAGAGGAAAAGAACAGAATGGGAAAGACTAGAGATCTCTTCAAGAAAATTAGAGATACCAAGGGAACATTTCATGCAAGGATGGGCTTGATAAAGGACAGAAATGGTATGGACCTAACAGAAGCAGAAGATATTAAGAAGAGGCGGCAAGAATACACGGAAGAACTGTACAAAAAAGATCTTCACGACCAAGATAATCATGATGATGTGATCACTAATCTAGAGCCAGACATCTTGGAATGTGAAGTCAAGTGGGCCTTAGAAAGCATCACTATGAACAAAGCTAGTGGAGGTGATGGAATTCCAGTTGAGCTGTTTCAAATCCTGAAAGATGATGCTGTGAAAGTGCTGCACTCAATCTGCCAGCAAATTTGGAAAACTCAGCAGTGGCCACAGGACTGGAAAAGGTCAGTTTTCATTCCAATTCCAAAGAAAGGCAATG